>JAQGBY010002169.1:0-24414 GCA_034698785.1 Mycogona germanica
GCTAGCGAGTTATGATGGTGTTCTTACGGTATGTTCATTTTTATGCGATTTCATTGAGCCGTTCTGAAATTTTGCTCTGCACACCAAAATCCAACTCTTTGTTTTATAATATAGGATTGATAGTTCATCAACGACTATCGCGTATCATTTCGGTGTTCGATAGTCCCAAGGTTAAAAATCGTCTTTTCTTAGGTGCGCATTCACCACGCAACTTTATATTGCGCCCAACCAAACATTCCACTTCTCAATTTCCTCTAACTTTCGGTAGATGGCGACATACATCTGCATATACCATTTCCCCCCACGCACCATAAGGTCACGACACGCTCGCAATCGTAACCAGCGTACATACTGTGTGTGTAATTCTCAGGAACGCAACACCAAATAGATTTGAAATAAGTTGAAGTTTCTTTTGTCGACAATTTTAAGGCGCTACGTTTCACCGTTGGTGAGCTATCGAAGGGCTGACTGAAATCACAAACTTTGCTTTATATTATTAGATTGTATATCTATATTTTTATCACCAACTTCAACTTATTTGTCACTATATTTGAGCCGTGTAATTTGCTTACACCTATTTTATTTATCAGGGCTGAACTGGGCTGTATTGATAACACAAAATAAAATGGACGACCCTTTATATAACTTCCGTCACCAGAAATTGGGTACTGCTATGCATGGAGCAGAAAATACATGTTTACGAAATTAAATTGGTGAAATGGCATTATTCTAATTCGTAAATAGGGGGGTGGGAGAACATGATCATTCCAGTCATGTTTTTATTAACAAAAAGTGTGTTCCGTATAGCGACGGCGCACAAAATCCACAAAACATGAGTTGTCCTCGTTTTCGTTCGAGTCATTAACGAGCGAAATTGAAATCCAAAATTTACGTGTGTGAAAGTCGCCCCTCCCCTCCCCCCACCCGACAGCGGGGCGGAGGTCGTTCGACCGGAATCCATTACTATGCTAAACAAATGCCAAAAACGAGTTCGTGCGCCTGGGCTCTAGCCAGCAAATGACTTAGTGCCAACATGTGCGCTATTGTCCAAATGCAAATGACGCGAGAAAAGCAGCGTGAAAAGCGCCTCCTGCGCCCAACACATACACAAACCCACACACACACACACCAAATGGATGCCAGCGCTCGGGATAATTCAAACCGAATACTCAAAAAGGTTACGGGTTGGTTGCTCCTCGCTATATCGGTTTGAGGAATCAAAGAGAATCGAATAAATTCCTTGGTCATGCAAATTTATGCAATCGGTTGTCGTTAGGTTGTATTCATTTTAACGACAAGCGTTGCATGCTCAATTTGTTGTATTCATTTGTGGTAGCGTTTGCTAATCTGTTATCTTGTTTTGATAAAATATCAAATCCTCAAAAACTATTTGAAGTTTCTGTTTAATTTATAGATACCATTGATACAAAGTCAATTAAAATGTTATTGTGTTATTGAGTTGTAGCTAATTATTGTTTTAAATTGATGATTAAATAATGCCTTGTAGTTTACGATTGAGCAATTAAACTTAATATGCAATTCCAAATACGCAATGTCAAATGTAATTATTTTAATTTTAAATCTGAGCACTCTAAATTTTGTATGCATCATATTTAAAATACATTCGAGTTGTTAATCAAATATGGCATTTTTATTAAATGGGTAACTAGAGAAATAGCCCGCTTTTTTCTGCTGTCCCCTGGCATAGCAGCAGAAATTCTTAAACGTTTGACAATTTAAATATCTAATATTTTAACAAAAATGTATTTTCCTCCTATTTTGTGAAATTTAAATATCAAATCTCTTCATAACGTAGTAAGTACACTTCGGGATCTAGTGTGCAAAATGCCGCTTGCATCAATGACAATACGTAATTGGCGCTCGAATGTTCAGCGCAGAAATTTTCCTTTTCAATGACAATGCTTTAAACTTAAACGGCCGATATCTCAATAAATACGCAAACTCGAGACCTGAAATAACTCGCGATAAACTACAAATTTACGGAACTATCTACAGCTCAAATTTTATTCAATTTCGTTAAGCCGTTAGTTTCGTTAAAAATATTTTAAAAGGGAGGACAAGCATTCAGGATTATACAGAGTAGTATAGATATTCAATTAGTATTTTGACAGGGGGCATTATTACGCGTTCCAAAAAAACTGAATGAACTTCAAATTGAGATAGTTACTTTAACAGCAGCAGATATAAACGCTATTATAAGACGTTATAAAGCAGATATAAATGTAAACAGATTTCTAAACTCCCTGTACTCCCCGTACAGTACTTGAGCAGGCGTTCGCAATTCGCAAAGCACCAAACCTTTCAAGTGCGAGGTGCGAGACAAATTACGGCGTCTGAAACTGACCAATCAATGACAACAACTTTTCACGATGACCCAATTAAGGCAACAGTGCATAGCAAAAGAGAAGTGAGGAGGCGGTGGCGGTGCTAGGAGGGTGAGAGGAGATTTTGAGCGATCTCGAGCCTAACCACAATCATGCAAGATTGATCGCGAGCCTATCAGAAAAGTTTCGCGGCGCCCAACAAACTTGGTTGGCCTTTTCCTGTTGGCGTCGCGCGACTAAATTTATTCATCGCCTCGCTACGTACAGTACATGTATACAGTAAATACTCTATATATATATATATACACACCCCAAATGTACAACCGCGATGGACAAACGATGATGCCACACGGACATGTCCGAGGAACCAGCTCCTCCTTCACCAACAGTGTGGTTACCAAACATTCCAGCCTCCTGTAGTGATAAGATGTTTTGATCTTTCTCTTCAACAACAGAAAATCAGAAACGGTTATAAAGAAATCAAATTTTACATCATTTAATTTATTTATTATTGGATTTTCACATACCGGTATATTTAAATTGTGTGGGTGATTAGAAGAATTGGAAACGGGAAAGAAACTTTTGAAGAATCGTGTCTCAATGACCCACATCTGAAAACCTGCATATCAAAAAGTCGATTAGAAGATGATCCAAAAGTCTTGAAAGATTTCGCTCAATTTGAAATTAGAAACCCACTTCTAAAAAAATGATAATCACCAACTCGGTTTGAACAACTGGGATGAGGACAAGTAGTCCGAACCATATGCCGATCCACCATATGAGAACCACTTGGATCGAACACTATCTTAAGAGCGGAGAGAGAGCAACCCTGGCTAAATCCCAATTCGGGCCTGGTATGAAGCAGGAGGAGGCTGGGCGGACACAACGGAACATTATAAACGGGCCAAATGATTACATATCATCTCGGCGAGGCAATGAGGCAAATGCACTAAAGATCACGGTTCACAAACCTCGCGCCGTACACGCCCGCCGATAGCCACTGTCTCGGACCAAAGATTTTAGGCTCATGTGTCTGGAGCTCGCGTCCATCCTCAGCGGACCCCCGCTTGGTCGACCTGACCTAAAGTCAAACTGACCCGAAGGTCCGGCCGACTGGTCAAGAGGGTCGTGCTACTGTTTTGCTCAAGCGGCATCCAGGGAGAAACTCAGTGAGCAATTCCCCCTTATTATAGCAACGTGAAAAATAGTTCATCGCTTTGCCGGCATGTGAACTATGTTATATTGAAATTAAAAACGAGATATTCGGCTAAACGGTGACGTCATATGGTGGTCACACCTCAGGAGTCTCACCAAGACCGGCTTGCCTACGATCCGAAAACTTAAACAATACAAAACGATAAGAGTCAATATTTTTTGGACACTCCTTGGTAGGTGGATAATTAATTTTTAAGTAATAGAAATACTGGGTGTGAATAAGATATTAGTCGAAAAGTATACTTGGAAGCTCTTAAAGAACAGAGATATTTTATTATTATTATTTTATCTGTTATTATTTTTAATTTCGGTTTTAAAAAATGTTGAGGCTCAGGTCCCAGCAGGATGTAAGCGTGCATTATTCGCTGTAGCGGACACTGTCGTTGTTAAGAAGGTTTCCTGGGCATCCAATAGTAAATTAAACACGACCTGTATACACTCTGTGCGTACAGTACATGTATTTACAGTAGTATAGCGTCGACCCATTTACAATAGGTTGATGCTGCTGCTGCTGCTCCACCACCGCCGCCGCCGCCGAGAAGCAGCTTGCTGTTAACTTATCCAATCGTTTCGTGAGAGATTATAACCGAAATTAAGATGCCGCGTCCATTAAAAGGTATTAAAACGGATTAATTATTCCGGGCATGGTTTTGGGAGTGAGAATTGAGCGCCGTCCCCTGCGCTCACAACGCAATCTGCAGGCGAGCGACGATCGAATCGCAAGAAACCAGGACGGACCACCTCCAGAGAGACGGCTCGGTCCACTGCTCAACGTGGCTCGCGGTCGGAGCCGAGTGTTGCTCGCGGTTCCGACTAGGTGGCGCTGACTTTGTGCAAATAATCGTCGGTGCCGATGCTCTACAGTGCATCTCTTGATCGGGTTCGCGAAGAGAGAGAATGGGAGATGGTGTAAACAACCCGGGTGTGTATTCTCGCCACAAGTGCCAATGAATGGTTCGTAGCCAACGTAACCACAAAGCGAAACTAGAATTTCTCACAAGAAACGAGAATTTTAAATTATTTCTATGTGAAGAAGTAAAGCGACGTCTTCGGTTCAGTCAGCGCCTCGTCCAATTTTCTGGCTTCAACTATTTTTACTTATTTATTTTCGTAAGACAAGTTGGGCGTACCAAAAATAAAATATACACGAATTCCGTAGTATCTAATGAGGAGAGTAGAAATGTCGCCTCAGGAATGTGGAAGTATTCGGTAAAACCCTGAATCTCTTCTTAAAAGCCGAGCAATGTCAGTGGAAGACCTGCAACCGCACACAAATATTTATCCTACCGGCTTTTGGCTCGTCGGTGTTTTTGCAGCAGCTTTCCAATTATTTTTTCGAAGCTGACGGTTTGTTTATGTGCGTAAACGTGGCTGCTCCGCTACAACGAAAGAGATTTGCCAGACACGCACTCTAGGCACACGCACTAGGCACACACACTCTAGGCACACGCACTAGGCACTCTCGAGAGCACGACTAGTTTGTACTGTACAGTGGACGTGAGCTGCAGTGCGCGCCTGGCGAGTAAATAAAGCGGGCGCTGCCCCAACTTCGTTGGCAATCACTAACAACTCTGTGTCCATGGCTCGTTTCACACAGAACGATGCTCAGAAAGGAATTCGGAGTTTTAGTAGAAAGAAAGCAAACGTCAGTATGCCACAGGATGTCACAGCAAATAAAAATGATTAAAACTGCCACTATGAGAATTTTGGAAACAAATCTTCAGAGAGCAACGGCATTCCGAATTTCTCAAAAGAACGAAAATAAATAATCGAAATATTTTTGGTGTAACAAAAATGTCATGTCTGAAAGGAAACACTGTACATTATTTGTGTACTTCTTTTACCACTTTAAATTATTTGTTTTTTTACACTGTTATCATCAAACTTTAATTAAGTTATTTATTAACAAAATTAAGCATCAAACCATGCGCAATGTGCAATCTTAGTGAAATTTTTAGATTACTCCAGCATCACAATATGTTACATACATCTTGAAAGTGTTGCTCTATTTAGGGGGGAAAGATACCTCAAATTATTAATATAATAATAAAACTTCTTAAAAGTAATATAGTAAGTAATTGATAAACAATTATTTATTGTATTTTCCGAGAATTATACAATATGATAAATGAAATTGTTACCAAACGCCAAAATTTTGTAATCTATATTGTAATCCTAAATTTCAATCTGTCCGTTCCGGTGTTAACTTACGAACGGCTTAACGAAATTTAATAAAATTTGAGCTTCAGATAGTTCCTCAAATTTGTAGTCTAGCGACGAAATTTCAGATCTCGATTTTCAGTATTTCTCGATAAATTAGCCATAATAATCCTTCGCAGAATAAGTAATGGCGCAGCTGCCAGTCACATTTCCCCATTTCCATTTGTAATTCGTTTAATACCTGAGACAGCTAAATTTAACAAATTCGGAATAAAAATGCTTTTGTGTTTTAAACAGTTTAGATATTGTTTATTATTGTTATATTAGATAATTGTTAAGCGTTTGAAGAACTTCAAAATAAATTTGTTACTTCCATGAAACGTGAGGAACGGGGCTTTCAAATATCCCCCCCCCCCCCATTTTGCATTACAGGCGCTGACTTGACGGTCATTTTCGAACTAAGCCAGGCAATTTCTTTAGTATGAAGATAAAAATAAGTTACACTGTAATAAATTATTAAATTAATTCGCTTGTGTTATACTTGTCATGGTCCAAAGTCATTTTGATTGGCACGTGTAACGCTCGCTATCCTGAAATTATATTACGGTCAATTGCTGTTAAGCTCGCATTAAAAAATAAATAATGGAAGTCAAACCCATTTACGTCACAATTGTCAACGACCCAAAAGTGATTAACAATCCATAACCCCTCACCTCGACCACGCCGCCTTCCTAAAAAGAATATTATTTTGATCGACACCGGCATCGCATCGTTGGATGACCTGGTCCTCCGGGCACGGTTCGACGGAGGACCGACACGACATTCACTCGTCGTCGTCGTCGCCGTCGTCATCATCGCTCGGAGGAAACGAAACCAGAAAATATTTATATATTTTGGCTGTGCAGTTTCTGAGGGGGAGGGGGAGGAGAGGTGTAAGCAGGCAGCTGGAGGTTATTTATGGTTGGCTTCCAGATCTTATCTTTCATCGGGAGAGAGACGAGAAAGAGAGGAAACCAGGCAACGGACATGGAAGATCAGCGCCGCCTCGCCATAAACAGACCGACCAACCCCCCTCCCTCCACAACGATGGACCAGCCAATAGGAAACATGGCAACGATGACGTCAATACCGGATCATCACAGTCCACGTCAGTGGCGCACAGGTTTCCTTACGCATGGCGCGCTCCGTTGGAAAGAGCAATGGCTTCAGACAGTGGTGTTCCCCTTTAAGACGGCCCGCACCCGACTCAATGCAGTATGGAGCTCTTAGAAGGCGTAGATTGGTCGTGTACAAATATCGTTAAGGAATGGACACTTCCATAATCGATTTCATTGAAGAGTTAGGAAATATTTGGCCGGCACGTGAGAGGTTCGGTCGGCGACGCGGTACGAAATAAATACAACACAATGGAGCAATTCCATACGAATTCTTGGAAAAAGAAATACTTAGCGAGTTCGAGGGTTGGTGGGTTAGAAAAAAAAATGTGGGGGTTTTTCTTCTTTCCCGTCTTCGCTCTCACTGCACTTTTGTCGTTGTTTGCATTACTTCCCCTTTTCAGTCTAGCCAACAGCGAGTCGTGAAAATAGATAGATTGACGTTTATTCCAGCCAACATAAAACTTCAATGGGCTGCAGCGACTGAAGGTGTTTGAAGGAAGAAGGGATGTTCAGAAAGACCACGAAGCGCCTTCGACAAAATTTTATTCTATCCCTTTTTTATTTCTACATTTTAAGCATTTGTATAAATATTATCTGACAGTTTGATCTGCCGATTCCGGCTTGGTCTCAGCAACTTACGCAAGCTTATTTGTCCTATATTATAAAACAGAGATTTTGATTTTCATGTCCGGAGACTAACTCACAAACGGCTCAATGAAATTGCATAAAAATTAAAATAAAGTTAGTAAACCATCATAATTCGCTAGCGACGGAATATCAGATCTCGATTTTCAATATTTAATATTAAAAATAACCCGTACCATATTATGGATAATCTCCCTTTCGCTTCAAACTTAAAAAATGGCGTCTCCACATCAAAAGCATGACGTCGTCGACTTCACGAGACAACCAAATAAACCAGATAACAGTTCCAACAAAGGAAACCAGATAACAGTTCCAACCAAGCACACCATACCACAAAAATATTACCGGAATAATATTTTCAATACAAAAATAAAATAAAATAACAATATTAAAAACATAAAATAATCAAATAGATATTTTAAAAATGATCCTTTTTCAATTTAACATAACAATTGTCAACGATTGAAAATCCAAGTTTTTAAATATAAAAAACATGTTGAGGCACCACTACATGACGTTTGCGTTTATCGTGTAAACGTAAAATAGCCGGTAAATTTAAACAATTAATTTTTTATTTCATTGGTGGTTACTGTAAACTCAGGCAAAGTCGGGCACCCTTCTTATCAATCACATAAATATTCGCATTTTTCTTTAGATAAAACATTGACCAGCAATCTGTTAGTTAATCAATGTACTCTGTAATGTAATATACAGGTGAATCTGATAGGTTGACGTTCACATGTATCTAGACTGGAATCACCTAATCACAGTTCTCCTTTAAGAGGGGGAAGAGAGAAGACGGATAGACAGCAGCTATTTGTATAATCTTCACACGTAAAACAATAAGAATCTCATCTCTCATGAATGCAATTAAGCCCGAGCAAGATATTTCTCCTATTTACTATCTTCGGCAAAGATCTTCGGAACAACACAATGTCAACACTCGACAGTGCTTCACACGAGCAAAACCGCAATTCCCCGAGCCTGGTAATTAATATCGATGAATATTTTGGCCAGAAATGTGAATTCCTTTGTGCTCTTGTTTGGTTTTTCGAGTGCGCTCATCTACAGTGTATACGTGCGGCACGCAAGATGGTATTTGAATAGACTCGAGCCTTATCTTAATCATTTTAGTGGACATGTTTGTCATCAAATTGAACAACTTTTATCTCGCACCACTTAAACAAAAACTCGTATAACAAAATGTGTTACTTAAAAGCTGGCGGAAATGCAAGAAACAGCAACTTGATAAATGCACTTGGAAATATAAAATTCAGTCAGGCATTTAAAAATTATTCGTGGCATTTGCAATATTATACAACATATATTTTTTGTTTTTCTAAGAAAGCAATACTCGTAGTTAAATTAGATATTTTAGTGTGCCATTTCTAATTAATGTTTTGGCTTCTTGAAAATGTATTCCCACTTACGAATACAAACTGTACAACGTAAATATCAATTGCGCCTAAATGTACGCTCGTAATTTTAACAATAAGTCTTTTTGGATTAAGTTTTCTGTCGTTATAGAAGAGAGCTCGGAATCGCGGTCTGCTAAGAGTTAAACACAAGAACGAACTAACAATATATCATTAGGAATGTTGTACATTTGCACAAGTAAGGATTACTAATTTTTGGTTCGAGTGGTATTCGTGCTAGTTTTTTATTTTTCTTAAACACGCGCCACATTCACTAGACCGAATACGAATGCCACACAATTTCAGCTAATGAATATGTGCGCATGTAAAGATTCTTACAATACAACTAGTGAACGAAATTGAATTATCGTTTGTTATACAAGAAATTAGCGTCTGTTCCACTTTCTGTTATAACTCGTAACTAACGGCAACTATCAATGAAACCGGAAGCATTGTCAAACTTTTAATTGGTCATTGAATATTCATACGAATACAAGTTACAGGTACAAAGCTTAATTGCATTGACAATTTAAATGAACAAGTGTTCTCTAAATTTATAATTTAAACAAAGAAGATGCTAGCATTTTGCAGTCTATTCGCGTTCGTCATAATTTCTTAAAACATATCATGCATTTCTAATAATTTCCTTAGCAAGGTAGAACAATTTTTAGATCGTCATTGCGTTTATTTTATAAGAATTATCAAAGATGAGCGAATAATTTATATATATTAATATATAATAATAATTTATAACAAATCAGAGATAATATTTATCACCTTTTCTAATTCTAAAATTTACTTGTGATTTAAAGACATAACTGGATGCAGTACGATAGACATAGTAGACATCAGATACAGTTTAATAAGTATTGATTTTTTCACAATTGACAAAATATTAATATATTCTACTTCGCCATTTTACTGTACTTGTCTACCTTCCACCATTCCACCAATTTTCCTAATACGTTGAAATTTCTGCAGGTTATTCAACTCTGTTCTGTGTCTGCGGTCGCAGACAATAACAGCCGTCATTTTTGGCGCTTAACACAATTGCTTTTGAAATTTATAAAGGAAAAAAAGTGTGGCCTTTTCGGTTGACCCTAGAGTGGGTTGGTGAGCTGCGGGCGTGAGGCTCAACAGCCAATAGGGATGAGGTCGTTGGCGGAACCGTCACCACCCATGCGCGAACTGGCGAGAGAACCCCCCGTCTGCGTCAGATTCGGTTAAACTAAATTACAAGTTGATAACGCGCGTCGACAAGCGAAGAGCCAGAGTCGGGCGCATCGAGGGAACGAGACAAGTCATTAAAATTTTCATCATTCACACAACGTGAGCTCACGTTTTGTGTACACACACATAGACACATAGGCAGAGCAGGGAACGGGCTACACGTAGTCAAACGTCTATGGAGGTGGAGCGAACCCCACTTTAAAGTGCCACACGCGCGCTACCTGGCGATGGAATTCTTGAATAAAACCTTTGCGTGTTAGGTGGCTGCAAGTCGTTTACGACCTCAATTAACCCCGTAAATAAAAGCTCTCCAATGTTTCTAAGTGAATACTGATTTTTTTAACCTATCGGTTAACGGTAATGAAATTGACGTCGTTCTTGTTCAAAGGATTAAAAATAAATGATTATCGAAGGAAAAACAGGATTATTAGTGTTATCCAGTAGATCCAGTACAAATGGTGTTTGTACAGTGTTTAAAACAAACATAATAATTGAAGACTCACAGAACTACCTAGGTAGCTTATACCAAGCCTGGGTTACGCAAAATTACCAGGTCGCCTCCTGGTAAGATTTTAGGGCGAACACGCTGGTAGACCTCTGTCCTTAAGGGACATTTGTCCTTAACTGGTCGTTCGACCCCCGCCGTAGGCCCCATCCGGGGCAGCTTGTGGGTAATCTTGTAATTGTAATGACCCATTAACTTGGATCCTCTTGAATAAATCTATTTTCACTTTTTATAAATCCATTGATTTTAAAGTTCACTTAAATTCTTGAAACATCTAAGATGTGAGCTAGTTTGGACTCCACAGTCATGTTCAACGGCGATGTTGAAACAAAAACGCACTGAAACAAATTATAACGCATACAAACACATGGCGTAACAAAAGCTCCCCCCGATGCTTCACCGCAATACACGCTTCATAGCGTTGCGTCTTTGGAAAACGCTCAGCAATTTCGAGGTCAAGAACAACCTTTCTATTCACGGGCACCAACCAGTGGCGTGAAATGTCAAAATTTTGCATAAAACCTGCGACACTTGATTTAGAGATGTCGTAGCGTGTTTTATTTTTAATCTGCAACAATTTCGTGAGTAACTCGGACAAATATTTTACCAAGTAAATATGAATGCCATCGAAAGATCAATTTACTCGAAATTTGTTTCGCGGCTCACCACTGATGTAAAAAGTAAAAAGCGCATAAATTGTTTAGAAAATTATTGGAAATCATCATAGCGCATGCCAACGTACATTTCTCTAAATTAAAGAGAATTGTTCATGTTCAACTGAAGTGAGAGAAAAGAACGAAAACAAAATCATTGTATTAACTAAAGTGAAATTGTTCCTTCTCTGATGTGCGGAATGAAGGAAAGTCAATTATGCAAGATTCTGGCGTTGCAATTTTCCGCTACGTAACCTTCATGTATCAAGAGTACGCGGGCATAACACATTCTACTCAGATTGAGGATTGAAAAATGCAATTCTAGGGCTAGGTTGTTGTCGGCGCATACTCCAATATCTCGCACGGCAGCAGAACCAGAGCTACTTAGAAGCTTCTATCTTAATACCCATAATCAATGATGATAATCATGTATTTTTTATATGAAAAAACTACTTCGAAATCACAACGAAATCGCTCGACAGCAAAAATATAGCACATTATATTTGCTTATTAATTTCGATGCTAAAACAACGTCTCCTTGATTTACTCTCCCCCGGAACCCTCGCTTAAAACGAGATAAACTACTAACATTTGAGTTGCTGTTGTTCTTGAAGACGGTTTTCAGGTACATTGAAGGTACGCAATATGCTTTTTAGGAGGCGCCCACAATAAGAAACCCATTCCCCAGTGCTGGTAGAACACCTAGTCCAACCCGCGAACCCGAAACGCAAATAAAATGATGTTGTGATTAGAATTCATTGGAGGCAACCAATAAAATTGACTACCTCTCCCCCTTTGAACTCCGCACAGACAATAATGCGAGAACCCGCCACATGCGTCGCAAGTGTACCATGTACAATCGATCGTCGAACGCTCCGAACAGTCTGAGAAAATCATCACGACGGCAGATCTCTTAATCTACACCACGTTCGACTCAGCGTGGATTTTTTAATATAGTGTCGTGTGTACGTACTTTCAGGGGCCTTGACGCGAGAACGCCGGTGTCAATAAGTTTTGCAAACGCGGCATTTGGGGGGGGGGGCGTCGGCTACGGGGTACGTGGATGTGTGCCGGCGTTCGTCTACTTATGCAACGCGACCAGAGGCTTAATGACAAACCCGAAATTTAAGTCTCCTTTATTGGAATGCCTCGAGGGCGGGTAGATGTGTACTTGCGTCAGCGTGCATGCGGTTAAGAAAGACAGCCGCGCCGCGGGCGGCAGTTACAGGAAGCTCGACTTTCTTTGTGAATTTACTCGTTCTCTCTCTCTCTCGCTAGCTCACAATCTATCCTTCGTTTCTCGAGTTAAGATTGGGTAAAATCGAATCCGATGCGGATCGATAGGCAAGGCGGGGATCGCCGACAGAGGGCGTTGGCATATCGACCGGGATACATATATTCTCGCTCATCTTTGTTTGGAAATTTGATGTCTTAGCTGCGGGCATCTTACAGTAGCGCAACGAACACGCCTCAGTCGTCTGCCATTTGTTGAGTCAAGTTACCGCAACCTTCTTTCCGACGGGGCGAGTCACAATTACGTAAGATTGGAAATCAACGCCATAAAGTGGCGTCATTACCTAAGTCATTGCACACAAAATACTTCCGAAATGTGAAATGATTCTTATCACTCAAGTCATTGAAAACTGCATTCTGTATGACTTAAGTGATAATTCAAGAATTTGTGAGCATCTTACTAATCGACTAATTATGGAGAAGCTAGCCTTCTTGCTAGGATAGATCTAGCCCATAATCCGACAGATACAGTAATGGTGGATATCTGTCGGATTATGTGCTAGATCTATCCTAGCAAGAAGGCTAGCTTCTCCATAATTAACCAAATATCTGACTGTGTGCTTCGGCACCATTCTATTTACTAATCGACTTCCATAATTTCTCAATCCTAAAATTGCTGTTACTCAAGGTTGCTCCGAACATTTTGGAGGGAGAAAAGCGCTCGACTTAGGTGGTACAATATCTTATAAATTAAGTGGTTGCCCTTAGCATCGTACGAAAATATTCGTCTAAACGCAATTTGTAACGATCTCCGTCCAGCAAATGTTCGGATCGTTGAAATCTACATGAAGAGATTGAGTTGTGCTGGTTTCCGATATTACAATATTTTTTAAAGAACCCAGAAAGTGTCTGGAATCAAAACGAACCGAGCGACGAGCTGCGTCGTCTATGTGGAAATTCCATCTGTGAATGAATGAGCTAATGCTGTCAAATTAATAACGCCACAGGACAAACGATGACCAACTCTAACGGTAATACAATTTATAATTTTTTTAATTTATAATTTTAGTTAAGAATATTAGAAGAGTGACTTTATAAATTAGACAGACGCGGCGACTCTCAAATTCGTGTACTAGTCAGGTGCAGTCGACCACGAAAATGGACAGGGTACAGTGGCGCCTCAATTCGACGTAACACGGTAACAAGGCTAGTGTGGCTTGCATATACATATATACGCGTCCGAATATTGCGTAATCGAGTGATGCCACCATCGCCGGCGGCCAACCGACCCCCCTTGACCATAACTAATCTATGGGAGCCATAGGCGATGACGAGAGGCCAGCTGCAAATTACTGCTGATCCATGATCGTCTTTCGACTACGGTAGTCAACTGCAGGGCGCGGGTGAAGTGGTGTTGGTGGGGAGGGAGACTCCAGGGGCTAGCTGCTTCCCTCTGCCACGGTCAGAGAGTACATGGAGGCAGCCGAGTGCTCACTAGATTGAAGCTTGGCTACGGGCATCCATGAAGACGCTATGCAGAGGCTGCACGTAAACCATTTGAAATCAATGCTCGTCTTTCTCCTCTCGCTGGACTGTCTGATCGATGCTAAATTTCTTTCCGATAGCGGCGAGGAGAGACGCGCGAGACGGCCGACGGAAGAGCTAGTGCCCGGGTAATTTCGATTGGATCACAAAACTTGACCCACCTTTACCGTTTCCGGCCTTATATACTTTGTACCAAAACAATTATTCAATATACCTTTATTGTTAGTAGCATTATGTTCTCGTCATATTCGGCTCAGCATAGGTGCAGAGATCTGGGCTCGGCCCTTATAATTCTCTGTATTTAAGCTATATTTATTGACAATTTTTCGACGGCGATTTTCTTACAGCAAATTTACTTTTTTCAACGACGAGTCGTACAATTAGAGCGCATCAAAAGCTAATTTTGGCAAAACTTTATTAATTTTGTGTAAATTTATTTTCGTGCTAACGTTATCAAAATTAGAAATTATTTTGTTTATCTGATGTATTGAGCATGTAAAAAACTGAAAACTGAGCATTGCTCAGCCTTCGTCTTTGCGATCATTTTTTTAAATTCGATTTCATCAATTTTTTGAAATCGGATATTTTAAGTTGCTTAGGAATGCCTAGAGAAAATTTCCACAGTTTATTATAAATCAATGAAACTATTCTTTTTTTAATAATTACTGAATCTTAATAGGCACCTCTCGTTTTTGTTCTAATCAACAACACTGATGATTTACATTTTCGCGGCAAATACTGTAACAATCGTAAATCCATATATCTTTTGTGAACCGTCAAAACACGCATTTCAGTTTCAAGAAACGTTTCTCCTAATTTCTGGGTTACCACACTCTCGTAGCTAGATGCGAACCAGAATGATGGGTGAGAGAGGAGGTCCAAGTTCACTGAGCCATTTCGCTCGATGCGCGCATCCTTCTGGTCGCGACTACCGAGGAACGGATGAGGCAGATCTCTCGCGAATGGCGTCAATTGAAACGTCAAAATGGCCGGCAACGACGTGCGTTCGCGCGCCCATTCATATAAGAATGGGCGCGGCTGACGTCCAGCGAGAGGCGACACATTTTTCTATTAAACCCGGAGACACGAAATCGCCCCAAGGGCAAACGCAATACGCTCCATTGCTCACAGGGAATGATGGAACTAATTTTAGGTGCGCGTCTGAAAGAGAGGAGGAAAAAGACGTACTTTTTTAACTTGTACATTTTAAACGCGATTTAGAATCATGTTATTGCACAATTATTGACCCCATTCATACTAGATAGCAGAAGACTGGATGATTCTGAGCCGGACTTTTACTTTTTCACTGAGCAACCGCCCTGGCCATCATCCGCAAATGACAGGCCACCAGCCGCTGAAGATGAACCGATAAGCTCGGTCTACACGTTCGAACATGTACGCCAATGTTGGTGAATAATTATACGCTCGTTTAGCATCACAGGACTAATTGAGTTCCATATGACTCCTCAGTGGGGATTCCTGGTACGCTTCCATTCATCTCATCACGAGAGGGTTGCTGGCAGCAGGTCGCGTGGTCAGGTGTGAGGTGCGGTGGGGGCGCGTTAGCCATTGCCCGCCGGGCGCGCCAAATGAAAGTGGCGGTGCCCGCAAAACATCCCTCGAGTTCCACCTCACTTCGCCCATCCTGTCCACGCTGCCTTCAGACTATTAATCATGTCACTAGTAGAGAGAAAAGGAAAGCCTCGGCGTAATTAAAAGATAATTACGCACACGTAGATAATTAATGCACATTTTATCACTTTAAACGCCGCGCCGTGGCACCACCACCGCCACCACTACCGCCATGTGAGCGTGGGGCGCGACAACTACTATTATCTGGCCGGCCATCAAATCCTACACCATCATTGATGACGAGTGGAAAAAATCACGAACGCTCCATCAAGCCGTCATCCTCACGCGGTGGACACGCCACCAGTCCACGGATTCGAAATTGCAGTCGGCACGCGACATTGTCTTCATTAGCGATAGAGTGTTGCTCGCGTTGGGAAATAGAAAAACTCAACGACATAGATTGTCCTGCCGCATCTATGGCAACACAGCTAGCGCATTAAACACATACAGAACATCAGAATGGCATGAGATAAAAGTTTGGAATTGATTGGTCACACACACTAGGCAACAATTATTGAATAAATTATTCAACAAATTATTAAAAATACTAACAATAATAAAAACAACTGAGTAATATCTGGATTATATTTAAACAATCACCGACTGTTCAATTATTAATTATGATGCACCCAATTTCAATAAATTGAAATGTTAATATTGATTCTATAGGTTAACAAATAACAGCTTCAATTGTTATACTATACTCATACTTCACACCAATAAATGCACTATTTTATATCATCAATATCTGCCATGTATAATATTCAAATTTTAATTACAATAACATAATGTTAATCCCTGAATGTGTTCGTAATTTCATTGAATTAAAATGTAAATGTTATTTCAGAATCAATATTACAGCGCAACATTTTATATTTATTGTAATGACAAATTTTTCAAGTGTTAGAATTGATTTGTGTTTACAATAGATACAAGATTTGGATTTAATTGGAAACTGCAGCAGTAGTAATTTAAAAAACGTAAATTTGATAGAAATTTCAAATAATCCTTTAAGCACAGATTTTGTTAGGTCGCATTTCAGATGAATTAATGCGGAAAATATTGAGCCAGGCAGGCATCCGCACGTTTCAGATGTGTCGCAACTGAAATGAAATTAATATTTATGACAACACCAGGTACATGTCATTACCAGGGCTTTCGATTTATCGCAAAACGAGTCTCAATCGTCGGGCTTTGACGTCTGTCCCGTTCTCGAAGCCAATCTTGTCAAGATATCGTGGACGGGTAATACAGCGCAGGTTTCCCTTTTTTACATTGCCCGTGAACGTGTGGCGCGTCTGTTGATTGCAAAAACATCATCGGCACGTCGTATAGACATCGTTTACCTGTTCAGACAGACGCAGCAGCCATTCCACCACACCCTCATGAGGCCCACGGAGGAATTTATCAAGTACATCTATGTGTATGTTGCCGCAGTTTTTTCAACCAATGGTTGAACCAAATTTGTGTCCACCAAGAAGGTTGACGAAACCAAGAGGTAAAAAGCAAGCTCCAAACAATTATTGATATCAAAAACCGTTGCGGAACGACGCCCTGGAATCCAACAAACATCCACCAATTTTTTTTTTTAAAGTGTCACCGTTTTCTCTCACAGTGTGGCCCGGCCTTTAAAACTTCAATGTCATTTTCGTTGAACAAAATTCAGCTACCTGGATTGTAGAGCTGGGAAAGTCACGGTATCTCGAGTCATGAACATCGGTCGCGTTGAACATTACAAAAAGGGGGGTCCACGGATGACACGGGAGAAAATGTAATAGCGACAAGCAGCCAAGCGGGTATAACATTCGCGCATGCAGTTGTTTGCACTTCAGTTGGCAAAACGAGTCTGTCATGCCGAAAACAAAAGCTGTCGCCGATGGGGATGAGGCGACACAGGGGGTACACAGGACTGGGGGAGGGGGATGAGGGGGGGGGTTAAAAGATGTGGACTTGTCTGGAGGTACGAAACACGCGATTCGAGCGCATCACGTAACGGTATACAGAGTTCTGTATAAGCAGGCGCAGTAGAAAACTCCAGTTTCCATAGATGTTTCTCATGATTCGATTCGGATCTCGGCGAGCTCATATGTACATCGTACCAAACGCAGCAGCAATGTTCTCGGAATGGTTTTATATAATACTATACAGTATATATAACGCATATGCAGAAAACCAGATGGAATGCGGGGCATCCTTTTTTTATCGAAATTAAATCACAGACTACGTTTTGTATCACGTCTGGAGACAAGATTGATATCTCTTGCCTGCGTGTGGGGCGACTGTGCTGGATGCCTGGAGGTGCTGCAGGAGAGCGAGAAGGGGAATCGTCATAGACGAACGTGTGTGTTGCCGGATTTCTTTTTTATTTATTATTTGATCTTTATAAAAGTAGACAATATCCACACACACAACAAAACAGCGAAATTTAATATCGCCCATCGTATGCTATGAGACACGGAGTGTTAAAAAAAATGGAATCGGTGGCTCACTAGGATGCCTGCTGACACGCGATCACTATGGGTGGGGGTTGACTATGTTTTTTTTCTTCTTGGTGTGCGTTTGCGAGCGAGTAGGCTGGCCTCAGCGTTTCGTGAAAAAGTGCGCCCTGGGCTAACATTGAAAGTGCAGCTAGAGTTTCCACTAGCAACCATCGCTTTTCGGCAAGGAGCTGCATGAAAGATTTCATCTATTGTTGATCGTCAAAGTCGATAATTGGGCGACAAAATTCCTCTCAATGTACAGAGAGGGAGGCGATTTTAAATTTGATGGACATTCATAGTGTACCAATTTACCGAGTAAGTTCCTGTCACAAATTTGATATTTCATGTACAGGGCACCTTTTATGGATATACTTGCCATGTTTAGGGATCTGATTGTACATCGATCTTAATTGCATAGTGTAATTGATTCGCTTAACAATCATTCAAATTCTACACATCTTTTCCAAGGTTTGGTTGTTTGTGTGCCTCTGCAAAATCTTGATCCACAATTGAAATATTTCAAGACAATGAAATATTGTAATGGAATTGCTGGGCACAACCCCAAATATCTGGCGACGAAAACAGAGAATAAAATTCAAATTAATTTAATGTCGAATTCCAAATAATCACAGATCAGTACGACCCGTCATGGCGCAGTTGGTTTATGACGGACTGTTGTTCGGCGGTCCCGGGTTCGATTCCTGGCGCGGGCTTTGGCCCGGGGTACTGGTGAAAATGTGTCTCTCACAAAGTGCATAAGCACGGAGGGATACAGAATCTTCCTGTTGTGACCCTTCAGTGAATTAAAAAAAAAAGTTTCATAAACAAAATACGAAATGTACTGTGTTGTAAAATTACAATTGCAATACAAAACATAAGGTGGTATGGTTATGTTAAATCGAAATAGCAGTATTTCATCGTCGTTCAACGTACACCCTGGCGTCCATTACCCGATCGATTATTGGACTATTTCAAGACAGCAAACCCCCAATAGACAAAAACACCCGCTGAATCTCCAGAGACACCTTGTAATCTTGTATCCCAAATTTTATTATTTTAATCTAGACTGTACTGCCCAGTGATTACTCGCCCTGGTCAAAAGCCCGTGGTGCTTCTCACTCTCCCGAACAGATGAAATAAAGGGACGGTAAGGATGATATAGACAGAGCCGGTGACGTGATGCGGTGACGGTGACGCTGTCTTGTAGGCCGCGGATCGATGTTGTGCCCAGATATAGGTTTTCGATTTCCTTGTCTCTGCACTCGTTATTGTCTTCCGTGGAACGGGCGAGGATTATTTGTTGGGCAGACGACGAACGAACGACGGATTGCAGTCAGCCTTTTACTTTCGCTGCGGTTCTTTTTTCTTTCTTTATTTCTTTCTTCTGCTTCTTCTCTGTCGCTTTGTTTCTTCTCTCTCGGCGGTTTTTTTCTACTCTATTTTGGACAGTCACTGGCGACGTGCCTTCGGTATTTCACATCCGGTGTATGGCACCAAATAAGAGATTCGATCGAGAGCTGTTTGGAGGCCACTCTCGATTGGGTTCATCGGTGGCGGTTCACTAACTTTGGTCAACTATTGACACCTTTACCCACCAAAATCACAACCTCAATTCCTTTCAACCAACCTGTCCAACAAAAAAAATCTTCGCAGTTCTTTTTCGATAGCAACCCGTACGCGTTTTGACACAAAGGAAGTTGACTGATCGAATCAAGCATTTGACATTTAACTTGCGCTATAAAAAATAAAACAGTTTAACTTTAAGGTGATATTTTATTACACAAAAAAGGTGAAATTTCTTTTTAATTTTATGAGAAGATTTTTTAAATTAAACTTTACATCTTAGCAATGTCATTAAATTTGATCGCACCAGCACAAAGTAATGTTTGAAGTGGCGAAACCCAGAGCTATGAAACTCGATTTGTTTAGTTTTTTAGTTATGAGCAAAAGTGCAATCACGAAAGCCAAAGCTTTTGTATAGCACCAACAGAGGGCAGCAAAAGTTGGACAAATAAAATACATGGAACCCTATGATGACGCATCTAGTAAAAAAAAACCTCTTGTTTCTCAATTCGAGAAAAAACCACGATTTTTTAAGATTCGCCGCTTCATTCAAATAACAGTGTCCTCGTAATATTGAGAACCACGGAAAAATTGAATTTTATAATTTGTTTTATTTTTAAATAAAAAATGTCCCTAGTTGGTGGGATTCGACAGTATTCTGAAACCAGAGCTCGAATACCGGTAATTACAAAATTCATTATTCGCGAATTTAAACTGTATCGCACCACGTACATGTTTGTACACTGTGCATGCATCAATACATGTCTTTTTAAAGGTGGCAGTGATTGAATAAGGTTATCCAACGTTTGTCAGTCCGTAAGAGTATCTGGTTGAGAAACACTGTTGAGAATGGCATACATGACTGGTAACTCAAGCTTTTAATCGATCGGTATCGCATCACCACCCCGGGAAAAAAATCCTAGCCAATCCAAGTACACAGTACACAGTAGAGCACGCCCATCAAGTGGTTTTTTGGAAGCAGCTCAAACGTAGTGGGGGTATAAAGGTCTGTCTGTGGCTGATTTAAAAGTTTTTTTTTTAAAGATGCTTCAGCTTTTAATCTAGCCAGGCTAGAGAAGTTTATCAATAAATTCGAAGTACTTGTACTTTAGCTCACAAAGATAAGAAAGGAATTTAAGTGCGTATGCGAGCTTTCTCGTTCACTCTAAGAGTTTAGGAAAATGGAAAAGAAAAATGTAGTTAAGATGCTTTTAATCTTGCTACTTCGCAACGTTAGCACAAAGCTTTAATGAATTCGTAAAACCAATTCCTATGTACAGGATAAAATCAAATTTCTTAAATAATTTACTTTCCGTCTCGCCAATTCAGTAAACCAAAAGCAAAATAGCTTGCGCGTGGGCATGGGCTAGTCTGGCTAAAGTCTTATTATGATCAGACTGAAATCTCCGCCAACAAGAACCATTTCAGTTAACTATTTTTTTACTGAAAACTTGAGTTCAACAAATCAAGACAAATCTTTTCACTTGCGTAATGCGATCGCGTTAAAAAAAAATTCAACATCCCCAGATAGTCTACTTGGAAACTTCAGCTATATTTTTTTTTGTTAAGGGGGTCAACCAGTGTTTCCACCCTTAACCACCTGACAATTGTCTAGCCTAGATCTAACCCTAGGTAGGGGTTTTAACGTGTACCTGATATCGTTCAGGTTTGGTGGGGGGCTATGACTACTTTCAATCCGAAAAAAGGCTCACTTAGGAATTTCTCTCGCCCGAATAATCTGTGAGTCTTAACCGGGAATTGACCCCACGATTAAGGTAACCACATCACGAAACAAATTTTAAACGTTGGTACAGTAAAACGAACTTTCCACGATTGTCATACAGATTACCGGATTCAATGAATCACTCTGTTTGAACTCTAAAAAAAATGCTTGTTAAGGAGGTTCACCCCCAGTTAGGCGACCTGGAAATTTTGCCTAACCTAGGCTGTCTAAGGGATCTTTAACGTCCCGATATCGTACAGGTACGGGTCATGATTTCAAAAATATATTCCAAAAAAGGCGTGTCAAGGAATTTATCTTCCGAAAAATTCCGAAGATGTCGGCCGGAATCGAAACCTCGATCACTGGTTTTTAAGAAAAACACGCTACTTCTCAAACACTCGACACCTCTTTGGACTCTACAAGTCAGAGTTATTCGAACCATTTCTCTTTTTCTTATATCCATCCATTTTGTGAAAGAAAAAAAAACTTTCCATCAAAAATTCCACTCCGAGCTTTTGCTCACAGAAGGACATGAAGCGATATCGGAGGCGCACCTCCATAAAAACCGTGACAAACGTTCCTTGTGCTGATGGTGGTGGATCCGAGGAAGATCCACCCATAGGTGGTTGGGCTCCCCGCGATGATGAGATCGGTGGGGCAACAAATCAAATAGCCACGCCTTGGGGCCCACGCGCAGTCCCCTCCCCCATCTCCACCCATCGCTAAGCCTATTTGCACTCTGTGATCGCAAAGTTGAGCGAAATTCACTCATCTGCAAGCGAGAGAGAGAGCTTGTCCGAAGTGGACGCGAGGGCGTGCTGCGATCGCATCTTCAGCGAGAAGGACGACACCCGTGGATCTTCCGGCGCGCGTCGCGTCACCGACGAAACAACCCCCTCCACCAACCCCACCAACATCACCACCAGAAACCCTCCAGACCAGAAATTGACGGCTCCGTATACGCATGCGCCGTCGAGCGCCGGGGCTGAATGTAAATAACCGCGCTGCGGAGCAAATTAACTTTTGCCCTCCTAATTGCTGCTATCGCCGAGCCGTGTATATATATGTGTGCGTGTATATTCCTAGAGAGCGTTGAGGGTCCGAGCGGCGCCCGCACGAAAATAAACTAGAAAATGTACGTCAACACAAGCCACTTTGCTGGAACAGACCGGGAACTGCTTCTTGGTTCAGCGATTTCCCAGGCTCCTAAGACGAGGAATTCCACGTTCGAAGGAGGTGGAAAAAAAATTTGGTTGCTGATTTGCACAGTTGGTTGACTGAGATAATAATTATTGGCGACAGACGAAGTTCTTTTAATTATCACTTAACGCTCGTTACTTATCACGAACCGAAATGCTTGGATAGACGTTGTAAATCAACATTACGTTTTTCCCCCTTTAATTTAGGAGACAGTTAAGAGCCGATAAATATTTCAACAATCCAGTTCTTAATTTATCGAAAGTCGAACGCCTTGTATCTTAAGGAGATTCTTAAAATGATGAGAACAGGACATTGGAAATCTAAGTCCGTCAAAGAAGATTGCCAAAAACAAATAGCCAAGCTTGTCTTGAGATATCTGTTAAGGAGGTCCACCAGCGTTTTCGCCCTAAAATCCCCCAGATGGCGATCTGGTAATTTTGCCTAGGCTTAGTATAAGCTACCTAGGTAGAGATATTAAACGTGTACCTGAAAATTATATAGGCACTGGTCCCACGGTTTCACTTCCATTCCGAAGGAAAGCGTGTGAACGAAAGGAATTGCTCTCGCCCGAAAAATTACGAATGGTCACGGTCGGGAATCGAACCCGCGATCACGGGAATAACACGCCAACCATTACGAGGCAAGCGCCTCTATCACACAATTTGTTTAAATGAAAACAAAATTCGAGCGTTTTAATTTAAATTCAACAAGTGTTTTACCTTTCCTCGATAATTAGTTTTCGAGATTTATTTTCAAACAATTTTTAATAAGAATATTTCCAGATAAAAAGCTTGCTTCGTATCTGGCGTTATCTGTCAAAACAAAATGATGCATTGTTAGCGTTTAAGTTTTTCAAATAGTGTTTGACACCCATTTGTTGATGAAACCCTTAACGTTCTTAAAATTCCATAGAGACACTGACAAACAAGATTCCCAGACAATAAAATGCTACGCTTTTACCGCCACCACATCGCGATCTTTAAATTGGACATTATTAATTAATGAAGTTAATGCGACACGACGGATCGAAATTAATTATCTGAGGATGTACACGCTCGTGTAGACTCCAATTGGGTTAATTTCAGACGTATCAGAAATCATGTTTCGGTTCGGGACAGACGAAATGAACAATGTACATCTGGCCTTATCGAATTATAACACACTTTGCAAAATCAGCAGCGCAGTCGCCGTCGCCATAGCTTTTAAAAGCCGAGGTTGCAAAGACGACGGCACACTGTTAAAAATCGATGGCAACTAGCTAACAGAAATTGGCTGGAAGCTGCCGCCACTGCGACACGGGTGGCAATGCTGTCGCCTGCCTTATCAATGTGATACGACGTCTGTGAAGTCCATGGTAGTTTTCGTAAGGCACTTACGAAAACTACCTGCTGTCTATTTATGGAGACGTAGACGAACTAATATCGATATTTGATTTGAACGAGAAGTGCACTAACATTTCGTTCGCGTTCACTTTCATCATAATTACCTTAGGCTTTATTGACGTGAGCAGAACGACAGGAACAGGCGACATGCTGCTAAAATTGCCTACTTTTTCACCTTCACCTTGCATGTACATAAATAAGCATTCCTAATAATAGATAATTCGTTATTCATTTCAAATTCATTTCATATTTACATACCCGTCGTGGCGCAGTTGGTTTATGACGGACTGCGGTTCGGCGGTCCCGGGTTCGATTCCCGGCGCGGGCTTTG
>JAQGBY010002170.1:0-24413 GCA_034698785.1 Mycogona germanica
TCTTCAACAACTTTAATTAAAATGAAGCTTCAAGTGTTCATTTAATTTGAGGACTGTGGGAATAACTGCTGGAAGCTGAAAATAAATTTTGAACAACATTTCTGAGGACTTTCATTTTAGTATTTTTCCCGGTTTGATAAGTGTGCCTTCGGGGCTTAGACTCCTTCGACTCCTCACAATTATTTCGTGGCCATGGCCCAACTCGTGTTGTGTCTCAAACATTGGAAAAAATATGTATGGAGGGAGAAGTAGAAGTTAAAAGCAAAAAGGAGAGGAATTGAAGGGAAAAAAGATTTACTGGTAAAAGCGAGGGGGATTGGAAAGCCGCCAAACACAGACCAGACGCACTTGATATTTATATCTAATCAATTGGCAGAAATTACAGCGTTCTGTATATGGGAGCGCCAGCCAAATTCTGAATGCTCGTACATGGTATATATATATATAAGTGACAGAGGCGTTCTCAATATTTCCTTCTGTGGAAACCTTATTCCAGAGTTCTGTTTCTCATGGCGCCCATATCAAATGGGTGAAGTTTCGCAATGTGGCGCCAATCTGCGATCCGATATTCGAATACTATAGGAATTTAGAATTCAGTCACAGAAATGGGCTCGAAGTTATAATCAATTTCAGTTCACTGAAGCAAGTTTACAGGTCAGTCATTCAAACTAAAAGGAATAACTATTCTAAGCATTAGCATTAAAAATATTAAATATAAAAATATTGCGTATAAGTAGAATTTTTAATTCAATAAATTTGATCGTAGGTTGTAACTGAGCTTTTCAATGGATTATAATAATTATTATTTATCAGTTGCTGAAAGTTTGTCCCAAATTAATTTGATTGAAACCATCATATACTTAGTTCGTCTTAATGATTTATCTGTTTAGTATTTGAGTTATTTTACATTTGTGATAGATCTGAAATTAATTCTCCACATCAAACATAAAAAAGATACATGCACTTTCGGCAACATGCAAATGAAGACATCAAAGCAAAATTCCAATTTCTAGGTCGCCTTCATATACAATGCAGTGCATGTGTTTCCTCTGTAAATGAGCGACTATTCCTAAATGTTTTCGAGGCTTGAATCCGTTCAACAAAACTGCCCCCATTTGTTATTCACGTTCTTGCACCCGTCCTCTCCCTACTTCCGCCCACTCTTCCTCATCCTTCGCCCTAGCCTATCTCCATCATTGTTCCGCGCTGTTATCTCATCCTCCCCATCATTCTGGCTCTCCATCAACACAATGGATCGCTGCTCGCGTTCCAACGTGCTCCGGCCGTTCCATCCAATCTGTCACTATCCGCCAGCCTCATCTCAAGTCCCTGGTCATGGATATAGCCACGTATATTTGTGTACATGAAACTGCTTCACTTGGTGGCGATTCAGAACTACGGCGCCCAATTTCACCAAAGAATTTATTGATACTACCCAGAAGAACTCAACGTTCCTCTTCCTGGTCAGAGACTATTTGTCAAACACAAAATTTAAGCCGGCCAATTTTTCCTTCTTTTGGCAAAGAATTCAGTCAAAATATTAATTGTATTCAGCGATTTGTGGTATAGCGACTAACAAAATATTTCCACCTTCAGCTTCATCGGGTGTTTATTTCTGGCGCCCATTTCACTGCCGATTCGAGCAAATAAATTTTATATCTCAATGAATCAATCAAAATACGAGGAATTCATGTAGGTTTACAAACTACGTGTAGCGTTTACGCGCCTCAATTAACAATACCGCTCTCCGTGAATTTGGTATCTGGCATCGCAGCATCTACTTAGTGACGTCAGCTTCCACTGTAAACGACCATAATTTAAGAGGGCAGACGAGTCTTTGCGGTAGTCAACAACCCTTAAATCTCCTTCGTTGTAGTGAATGGGGGAGGTTAAAGGCTGGTTCACAAAACAACTGTTAGTAATTCAGTTACGTTAACCCAGAGGAAGATAAGTAACCTGCTCAAAAATCTAAAATAGCAACATTGTGGGGTCGTGAAAAGTATTTCTAGATTTCAAATTAAGTGATGATTTCGTCATTTTTCAGATTGCAATTGTCCAAACTCAAATTGCAATACCCCGTTCGGAGCATAGGAAATTTTGTATGGCTGATTCAAATAAACAATCTAAATTAGCATCGTATAGTCCTCCCATTATTGATTTTAATAATAGCAACAAACCAACAGTTCCTCTGGAAAGCCTTCAATAGCCGCTCTAATCACACCTGAGGGTTGCAGAAATTGTGCAATAAACGTTTTAGATTGTCATCCTATATTCACGATTATATATCTGAACACAAGTTTCATGTTCTAATATCCTCCTCTAAAACTTAATTTATTGAAGAAGAAATAAATAGTTCATTATTTCTTCTTAAAATAATATCTGTCTCCGCGTGTTCTAGAACACTTTCTAGTTAATTTATTTAATTTATAATCACGGTTAAATAAAAACATAGTTCAAAGTGAATAGATGACTTACCAAAGAGGCTAAGATGGAAATTGCAATTCCCTTATTTCGAACTTTTCATCAACCACTCGCAAAACTTGATCGACATGTCGGTCGCCCTTGTATAAAAATAATCCGTTTTGCCAGGATAGGCGATGCTCTGATGCTGTAGTCACCAAGTTTGATCACAGAAACCAATTTGTGCATCCAAATTTAATAAATCCCTCTTACTGAAGAACTGCGACTAAAATTACCCAAATCGGCTCGAAACGTTTTGTAACGTCACCCTTCTCACGACTCCATTAATCCCGAATAATTCGGCGACAGCGGGATGGGGAAAGGAGCGGGAAGGTCCTCGCACGGCTGCAGGGTGACGTTGATCATCTCTCCTGAATAATTGTTTATTTCACGCACGCACTCCAGAGGAACGAGAGCGAGTGTCTTCGACGTAGAAGGATGCGGCGAAACGACGTCGAAATGCCGGGGAAGAGAAACAACGATCCGGTCGTGCTCTAGGTCTAGCGGCTTTAATGCCAACTGAAAGCCTGGTGCGTGCGACGGAATTGTAGAACTGGTTCCACCACACAAACACACACACACACACACAACGGTCGATCGCTATCAAAATAGTGTAGAGAAGAGAGAGAGGATTTTATAAGTCGGTCAAATCCAAAGTGTTACAACGAGGCACATAATCCCCCCCCACACACTGCACCACCAGAAAAATAGAAATCGGACCGTGGCCCAGTGTTGCACGGACAAAGTGAAATATTGTCCGAACGATTTGTTGTGTTTTTGTTAGAGGATTTGTAGCGGCAACCTAGACAAGATCCACAACCGAGAAAGAGAGATCCTGTTATTTTTTGGTAAAGTGGATCGTCTTTGGATCGGTGGGTGTCAGATATTTTACTGGCTGCATGTTTATTCTTGAAATCCACGTACCGGGGTGGCCGTAGTCGGACAATTCTTTTTTTTTTGTCTTTTCGGGAAGGGTTTACGCGCCGTTCGGAAAGGAATTCTGAACAGAGATTAGATGGTCTTACTAGGAGTGCCAATGCGGCCAACTGTACGTTTGTGTGTCCTGGAGGCTGGAGATTTTTGAGACGCCGGTCGACGTTCCGCGGCTGACATCCGCGAAACAAAATCTGAAAGCTCGGCACTCGTATACACACACCATGTATGCATATACAGTATAACTGTTACTCCGGCTACGGCACACACAAAAAATTGGGCGTTTGGTTTGTCGTGGTAAACAAATAGTGAGGGATTTTTTTCTTTGCAGTCCTCTCTTCTCGTGTCACGACGATACCTTATCACTTTTACGTGACGTGCCAAGCGTGTGACACAAAACACAACTCATCACATCCGCCACAACATCTATAGTCACGCTCCCGTACGCACGAACACCACGAAACTGTATAAATAGTGGCCGCGTATGCAATTTGAAGCGCACACAACTTACTGCCGATTGTTGACAAATCTCACGAAAGAAAATACGACGCGTCAAGTACCATCAGGTTATTAAGTGTGACGTGGTGGTGGTGGTGGAGGTGGTTACTTTAAACACACAAATTCGAAATCACAACCTTCAAATCGTCAGAAATACGAGCGTCTGTGTTTGCAACTTACGATTTAAGGAACTACCGAGTGTTGCAACCGAAGTGGCACATTGGGCCAGTTGAGGAAACGGTGTCAGTTCCAGTCACAAATGAACTGGGATTAGAAACAGTGGTGGAGCAGCCGGAATGTCGTCGTCACAAACACGTCATACATTGTTCGTTTGAGGACGTTTTTGGAAATGCACTCGCCCGTTTTGTCGGCGGGGACGACACTGCGCATCCAGTTTCCGGTCCGGGAGCGCCACGTGCTTGGAGGATGGAGCGGCCGCTGTTATCGCGGACGGTGCGCGCAACCAACTGAGAGATGCTGACGCGCGAGAGACGAGAGGAGGAGGAGGAGTAGTGGTGGAAGTCTAGTCGGCGCGCGGGAGATCATTTTGACGCGCCGACAAATCCAACGGCGCAGCCAGGGCCACGGTGGCACTGACGATAACGGGGGGGCTAGCGCGATTCCAACGTCTTCATTGGAAAAATCGAGCCCAACGACTGAGTCTCTCTTTCTCTCGCGCACACACACACACAAACCGTGGTAGCGCATGGAGCAGAATGGAACCAGAAAGAATATCCTCATGAGAACGGGTCACCAATCCTGATTTTATCTTACAGATTTTGCGTTTGCATTCCGCGCAAAATCGATGAACTTGAACATTTAAAAAATATGTGTTTTCAGCTCGACTCTTCCAAAACAATTTATTAAGGATCTTGTACGACCCGTCGTAGCGCAGTTGGCTAAGCGACGGACTGTGGTTCGGCGGTCCCGGGTTCGATTCCCGGCGCGGGCTTTGGCTCGGGGTACTGGTGAAAATGTGCCTCTCACATAGTGCCTAAGAACTGAGAGGGGTACAGAATCTTCTTGTTATGACCCGTCACTAAAGTGAATTAAAAAAAAAATTGTTAACAATTTTCGTCACAATGTCCTCCTCCTCCTCCCCTCCCCCAGGGTGCGATATCTTAGTTTTTGTCCTACTTAATGTAATGATTCTACTTGTAATGATTTTTTTACAGGATTAAACTTTTACCAGAGGTCTCCACCTCACTGAAAAACAATGGATGGAAGTGACATACAAGGCCCGATGAGCCAACCGATTCGGGTTAGAACCCGCTGGGGCCACATTTTGGTCTTTCAAAGTTGATCCTCAACATCAATTTACGTCATCTGCGCATGCGCACAAGCAACAATGTCGCTCAATCGATGGTTTTGAGGGAAAAGTGCATTTTCGTCATAAATTTGACCGCTGAAACAAGTTGAGGTATCAATTTCGATTTATGGTCGCCTCAGAGTCCCCAATTTCAGTATTTGAAAATCACTGCGCCCACGAAAAAAGGCACAATGATGATTCAGCTGTTTCAGTGAAATACAATTGGCCTAATATTTGCAAAAATGACACTCATTTACCTCGCTAAACTCAATCATAATCCATAAAATTCACAATTTACTATATTTATTTACAAATAACTGGAACTATTTGGCGGTTAACACGGGTGTGCGTAGTCAGTCAATGAGATTTATGCAAATATAATTAAAATTGTATTTTCAATTGTATTTCACTATAATTGACACTCCACAAGATAGCCGCGCCCATCTAGTATGTAGCACTTATTGCAATACTGTTGGTTTTTATACAAAAGCGCTTTAAAAAAAATCCCGCACAAAACCTCGATATTACCCAAAATCGCCGAATCGATCATAAAATCGACATAATCGAGTGGTTCGATATTATCGATGCAGACGATAATCAATTTGAGAATTTACGGTCAAATTGAGCATTTGATCATCAACTTGGTGATGACGAAAATACGGTTTCAGAAATCCTCAGTTGAGAACTTGATTTTCTTAGGAGTTGCGCCGAAGTTGATTTTGATTTTGTGAAAGATCAAAATGCGCACCCCGGTCCTCGATGGAAATTCCTCGATGGGATAGGCCGATCGCGCACTGTGCATACCACGGGCAACATTGATCTGTTTGAAGAACTTGTGTTTTATAGATTGACCACCATCAAACTCTTTAAAACGATAAATTTTGAGCCAACTGATTAGATAGATATGCATCTGAAATGTTTCGAGAGTGAACACGTCACGAACATTTAAATGCCAACAAAATTGCGCGTCTGGGACCAACAAAAAGTAGCCCGCGTGACTTGAGCATGTTTAAAAGCGGAAGACAAAAATTTGAGCAAAAACTGAAATATCCAAAATTGTTATAAAAAATAACAACAAAAATTTTTATAAGCAATTATTATATAATTACTGAGGGATTTAGTTAGGACGTCTGGATGATATATATCTGAAATGGTGAATACGGGACAGGCCGAATGAAGAAGACGAACTGAGTGGCGAACTCGCGTTTATAATATTTTACTATTATTTTAATTAGAACTGGTAATTGCGAAAAATAAGGAGTTTCGTGGAGACCGGGAGTCACCATTTCAGATATTATATAATTACATTGATCTGTTTTTTAAAAAAACAGGTTTGAATCATCACTGCATCATCTATTGAAAATTGTTTCATTGGACTCACGCATTCGGCGAAATAATGGAATAAAGTACATTGTGAAATTTTAAAAGATGATCACTCGCAGAAAGCGACCACCCACACAACCGCCCCGATACAATGAGCGTGCACGATGTCTCAGGAAGTTAGACCGTCTGCACCCAGTGCAGCACACAGCTAAACACAAGCGCGCACGCGCGTGCTATAGTTGGATACTATAGGGGGAAACAAGCTCGCACGAGCGAATGGCAGCAGCACGCGCGATTTCAACTTGTGCGAGCACATTCAAGCGGAACTGACATTTGGGCGCGCGTGCGAAAATGACTTTTCTGTATATAGTGTGCGCAGATTAAGGCATCGCGATTGGCTGAAATCAACCAATCGGCAGCCAATCGCGATGCATTATTGTTTTTCTTCTTGCATTTGTATGGGTCAAATTCTTTGGTGAAAAGTCAACAAAGATGCTCTGGCCGCCTTGTCGATTAGAAGTCTTGCTTGAAATTACAATTACAATTACAAATTTTACCCGCAACCAGCCCCCAAGAGAGGGGCCTATGGCGGGGGTCGAAAGACCAGTTGAGGACAAATCTTGACAAAAAGTCTACTAATTGTAACATAAAGTGCAAAAATTAACTCTTCCAATTTAATTGTGGCGTCGAGAGGTAGCGCGTTCGCCTCTTAGACCGTGATCGCGGTTTCGATTCCGGCCGACACCTTCGGAATTTTTCGGCCGAGAGAAATTCCTTAACGCGCCTTCCTACGGAATGGAAGTAAATCCGTGGGACCCGTGCCTGTACGATGTCAGGTACACGTTAAAGATCCCTACCTAGGTAGCTTGTATAAGCCTGGGCTAGGCAAAATTACCAGGTCGCCTCCTGGGGGTTCTAGTTCGAGTTCTGGACCTCCTTATCTCTCTTGGGGGCTGCTTGTGGGTACATATTGTAATTGTAATTGTAAAACTGTGAATTTGTGATAATGGTGCACATTCGAGGCAAGATTAAAGTTATTCAAATTGGGTGACGTATCAATATTTAAAAAAATATATAATGACAATTCTCTTTTTAGTAACATCCCATTTCCCATTCCCAATGTTACTTTAATAAATTATTTACTTATCGACTTCGGCAAATCTTCGTGGTAGAGTTCAGACGAGGTCATCAAAAGTTCTGATTCTTGGTGGACACACACACGGCGAGAGGTGTTGAGTGGCCAGACGTTCGCGTTCTTTCCTTGTGGCCCATGAACGCGACTTTAAAACCGGCAGACACCTTCGGAATTTTTCAGCCGAAAAAAATTCCTTCACATGCATTGTTTTGGAATGGAAGTAAACCCATGACACTCCCCCCGTGCCTGTACGATATCGGGACATTTAAGGTCACTTTCCTAGGCAGCCTAGGTTAGGCACGATCACCAGGCGGCCTATCTTGGGGGTTCATTAGATGAGCAACCACGAATGAACCTCTTTGACGAACATTTTAAAATAACTCACACACGGCAGTTTGATTTCCAACCAGGTCAACTCCAGGTCACAGACAAACACTCCGAAAACACTGCTAACCATTCTCACGGGCTTCACAACATCGACTGATTTTAATATCCCAGTCGATTATCGAATTGAAACAATCTTTGTTTTCAGCTAATGTTTTCAGACAAACTTCCCGCCTTTTTTGTCTCGCGGAGCAGGAGGCCCTGTCACAAGTATAACCTCTTAAGCATGCTTGAGAGATCTAAATTGTCATTGAAATATTGGGAAAGCGGGCTTTCGAGATCGCAGGCTCTATCTGCAAGTTCCGATCATGTGCCCGAATGTTCTGAAAAGTACAACGCGACCTCTTCAGCAAATTCGAAATAGTAAGCCCAATTGAGTTTAATCAAATTTATATACTGCCAGCGCCATCTACCGATCTGTGGTTAAAACACGTCGAAATACTTTCGTAAAGCACTCACGTTAGACTATGACGCTTGAGCTCATTTATGATGGGTGAATCAGTGTTCGAGAATGAACAATAATATCCTGCCACGCCGACTTTGTTCAATGTATAAACGCACCGTGCTCGAGCACACTTGGATCAAGTATGCAAGTAGGCACGTGAAACAAAGCTACTTTTATCGAAGAAAATTACCAAATTATGCTCTAGTTGCACGTGCCAGGCATACTTAATGGGCATGATGATTTCGAATGTGCTGAAGAGGTCGCGTTGGAGTTTTAATAGCAATCGGGCACGTGAACTCAATTTGAAGATAGTCTGCGATCTCGAAAGCCCGCGTTCCCAAAATTTCAATGACACTTGAGATCTCTCAAGCAAGCTCAACAAGGTCACACCGTGACTAAGGTATAATCATGGCGGTGAGGTTTGAACGGATTTATTCTTGTTCTCAGAGAGACTATTGTGTATCGAGCAGATATGATCCGGCCAACACATTCGGAATTTTTCGGGCAAGAGAAATTCCTTCACGCGCCTTCTTTCGGAATAAAGTAAAAAATCATGACCCGTACCTGTACGATGTCGGGACGTTAACGATCCCTTTCCTAGGAAAGCCTAGGTTAGGCAAAATGTCCAGGTCGCTCACAGGGGGGGGGGGTTTGAGCGGTTAAATCAAGCGGTATACCCCCTTAACAAATATTTTTTATAAGAGCCGATATGAGAAGGCCCCAGCCGTCAAGAAGTTAATGATATTTTCTATGATTCGATATTCCACCTGTCACTGTTTCTATTATGAACCAATATACAGTTTGTTCCAAAAAAAAATCAGGGCCACCTACACATTTAATCAGATCTTCTGAAGTAATTTATCAAATCTCATGCCATTTTTTGACAATAGAGTAATGATTATACGAACATTTTAACAACCGTCTTTTTCAGGTCATTGCACGCACCCCAAAAATCCTATTCCACTCTTCAAGCCTCTCCTTTTAATACTCCTCATTTCGTTTAGCTCTCTATCTTTCTACTTCTTCACCGTGAAGAATTAAGAGAAGTAGAAAGAGATTTCGAAGAAGTAGAGAGAGCTAAACGAAATGAGGCGAATTAAACAGAGAGGGTTGGAGAGTGGAATATGATTTTTGGGGTGCGTACAGTGAACAGAAAATTACGGTATTTTATTTTTTGTTCCAAATCTTTTCGTTTAAAAAAAATTGTTCGAGACGCCCAATCTTGTTGCCATCTGTTGGATTAGCGTTTCAGACAATTTTTTGAAATAGCTCAGATGACTGACGATAAACAGATATCCGATGGTGGATAAGTTTACAACCGAAGTTACAAAAACTGATGAATTTTGTCATCAAATCCAGCAGGCATGAAATGAATTTTTTGAAAACGTCAGGGTAAAAAGTGGCGGGCGCGACTTTGATCTTGTGTTAAACAGGAAGATCGACCATAATCACACTATTTATAGCAAAAAATCTCAAACAGACAAGGAAGCCCACAATCAGATATCTGTTTATCGTCATCTGAAATGCCCCGAGAAAGTGTCTGAAACGGGCAACTTACAGATGGTAGCACAGTGGCGCGCGCGAGTTCGAACCTGTGTAAAGGGAAATAAAATATTTCGAACAAAAAATGAAGTAACGAAAGTATTCGTAAAGTATTCAAAACACATTTCATGCGATTTGATAAATCATTTAAGATCTGGCAAACAAAAACAATTAACATAAGTTGCTATTTCGCCCAGCTGGATGGACATCTAGAATAGTTATTTAACCGAAAATGTAGTTGAAACTAACACAGGAACATACAAAATGCCTAGCTTGATGTCCCAAATTGATGACCATGTTCCTTTGTTCACTGCGCATCAGGGATAATGAAATATTTAATTTTTTTTAAATCCGATATTTTATTTCCAATTACGATTTCGATTAAAAAACAATAAGTTTTAGCATCAAAATATTCAATCGAATTTCAAATGCACACAAAAAAAGAAGCCAATAGACACTGCTATTGTTTAAATCTGTGAGCAGATAACTTTCAACGCTGCATTATTTAATTAGCATATGAATTAATACAGGTATAATCAATCAAAATTGGTTAGTCACCAGGTTAATTAATCAAAAAAAAAAAAAATTGACATCGATTACCAATTATTTCCTTCCATTGCTTGCCAAAGTAAAATTATAATTTGTTTTGGAAATATAAACAATTGTGTACACAGGGATTCCAAAGCAAACCCCAGTGTCACAAAAACACTTTGAACATTTTGATCGATAGGCGAAATATGGCTGATTTCAGATATACAAATAAAAATATTAAAAAAAAAACGTCTTTATTATGAAATCTGTATCATTTCAAGTGTTAGAATAATATATCTGCGTACTCCTGAATGAATGAAAAACCGTTATAACAACAAATGGTAATTTAATCCCTCCCATATACTTTTAGCAAGGCAGTTTGCAAGTGATATGCATGTACATATTGTGTTTAAAGTATCTTTCATTTTAAAAAAGAAGCACCAAGCAGCCGATTCGTTAGCAGCAGCCCACAGATTCCTAAGAAAGCTGATTTTTTAAAAAAGATGACAAGCGTTTCCAGTCTCATTAATATCGATATATAAATTTCTCTTCGCATAAATCTAATAAACAAAAATCAAAACCACTCAAGCATATAAAAATACTGATGAAAGGAGAAACTTGACCGAAAAAAATCCTATGACGTCCGACTAAATTTTCACAGCTAATCGTCCACAAGCTCTACAATTTTGTACTACACATAGTAATCTGCATTAAGCGGACAGCTTGTGCAAGCAGTGAATGAGACATATATGTACATATACAATGTCTTAGAAACAGAACACCTGTTGTCATTCGGGCGACCTCATTTGGTTTTGCCACAAGACGAATTAACTGAAAACCAAATCATACGAATAAAAACAAAACAAAAAACAATAATGATAACGAACAAGTCCATCTTAGGGATCGGCTGAGATTCATAGTTGTCAAGTAAATAATGTTAACTTTGTATATAATACATAAGTAATGGCTGACCAGGTGATCGTTGAACGACACGTCAGACGTATCAAAAACTTGAGAGCGATAGCAACAAATGAACATTTTAGGTTTGTACAGACATGTCAGAAACAACTGCATGTATAAGAATAATTGGTTCAGCAGTGCCAGTGTAAAGGGCAAGAAATTTCATTGGGTACGAGAGATTTTCTCAATACGATTTCGTCGACATTTAGTTTATAGTTTTGCTGAGCACTTTTTGTCCTATGGTGCAACGAAACATAAAATACCTATTTAATAGAAACATTGATGGTACGCCTAATCTGCACACAAAGCCCTTTTTTGCAAGTAACTGTGCTAGTCAGTGGATCGTGATTCTAGTTCACCTGATCGTTCACCAGAAAATTATAAATGAATGCAGCCTTCTTCCGCTCGGACGCCTGATTCTTTTTCACACCAGATGTACAATGTTTCGATTCGGTTGCTGAGCGCAGCAGAATACCGGCAAACAGAGTGGCTGTTCAATGAAAGGAAACAACAATTAATTATTTCAGAAATGTATAACATTGAATTTCCGATATATGCTTATGCTTATGGCGCAGGCAACTGCGGGTTGCAAATGAATCGGACGAATCCCAATTCACAGCCAAAACAGCTCAAACTAAATTATTGAAACTGTTGACGTTAAACTAAAAAAAAGGAGTCTCAGGAGGATATATGATATCGAACAGCGCAAAGCGGATTGATGGACATTATTGAAACTGTTGACGTTAAACTAAAAAAAGGAGTCTCAGGAGGATATATGATATTATAATATATCGAAGGAAATAAAAAATGGAATTGCTGTCCGACAAAAAATAAGTTTCGCATTGCGTCGGCACAAATTATTTTTTTAAAATTATTTTTGACATGAACTTACATAATGACTTGGCGTCCAGCTTGTTGCTGTCAGATCGATAGAGGAGCGCCTTTAGAAACGCCATCAAGTACTTGAAGACTGTTTGATGTACGCCTGGAATCATCTCGATTATCTGAAATTATTTAATCAGTGTGTTATTATCGAATTTCAAATTGCAAACCAATCTTCCATTCTTAGGCGCAGTACTAAAAGGTTTTACAAACTTCCAACGGCATACGAGAAATACTCTGTATTCAAACTGTTCTCTTCCAGAACATGCAAAATATTATGCAATATATTTTGCAATTATTTAAAGCATATTGGACACAGCGTTGCATAAATCCGAATAGTCACTATATAACTAACCTGCTGGCTCTGAAAAAAGTTCTGAGAGGCGTCCAAGCACTTCTGATAATACTTGTAGGGTATTACAGGCTCGGGCAAGGCTTCGAGAAACACCAGCAGCGCCTCAGCTACCGAATTTATGCTGCCGGCTTTGCAGAACAGTTAAGGATAACACAAATATCAGTCCAATAAACAACGTCTCTTCACACACAAACATCGCACAAAACTACAAGGATACGCATTTTGGAAGGCATGCTGGTGTCCAAACAGTCCCGTATTTGCAACGTCTCCTGGGGCAGTCCGGGCTGTTCGAATAACTGCTCCTATCGGTGACAAACAAATCAATATGTAAGTGTATGTAAGTGCAAGACTCGCCTAATGTTTATGACGCATTGCAATGATGTAATTTATGAGTGACCGTACATGGTCCATCCCATGTCTCGAAAGATGGTCGACCAGCAGCCAAATCTCTTTTGGAATGTCGTAGGGTTCCGTTTCTACGTTGTCGCCGTTGGCATAAGGTTTTCCATTCACTGCCTAATAATGTAAGATAGAACAAAAAGCAAAAAAAAAAATGTAAAATTAAAGAAAAGATTATTCAACCCAACTTCTCGTAAGGATTTCCGAAAAGCGTTGCATCATAGGAAAAACATATCGTATAGAGATAATCCACGTAATTTAATTATATTCTTTTTTAATTAAGGAAGTCGAACTAACATTTCAATTACAAACTCAGTATCGGGCCAGAGAACAAGAAATTGAATAAAAGTGAATGTAAATAATAAAATTATCAAACCATTTGTTCTATGATACGGGTCTTTTTAGATACTTTTTTCCACAATATCGAATGTCCCAAATTCACAAATAAAGCTCGTTACGACGATTTTCTTTTAATATAATAAATACGCAGATTGAAAAAATTCACGTTAATAACAATTAGAAATATCTTGAAAAATAATTAATTCCAATCAAGATGATTTGAAAACAGAAGTGAGATTCTAAGCAAAATCCCCATGTATTATCGATTTCTTTATGGCGTCGAGACATTACTCCCAGAAAGTGCTATCGATAATCGAACCCAATTTGCGGGTTAGTGTAACTTCTCCAGCTAGTGTGCAATTACCAATTCAGCCAAGGCTTTGGCGTTCAATTCGCAGAGCGGTTGATGAATGTGCACCAAACTCTCCAGTGGCCAACCGAAACAGGTTGGTTGATAGGTACCACTTATAGTGATGTGAAACGAAACAATTAAGGATAAACAAGATTGGAAAGTTCATTGGAATTTTCACGAAAAAAAATGTGAGCGTTTATGTAAAAAGGATATGAAGAAGTCTTTGCCTCCCTCCAAATGCAAGACCAGAATGTCGTAAATTTTGTCCTGCTGACAATTCAATTTGTACGCAGTCCTCTTGTCCACATAAACCTCCAGTTCAACGTCACACTTTTCTCCTGCATCAAAATGTGGTCAAGATTACTTTCCTACTTTACTAGCACTAACTTATAAATTCTTTGCTAATAATAAGTTTTAAATTTGTGCATTCATTCACAAACCAAACTGTAGAAAAAACGAAAATTGAAAGAGAAATAATTTTTAAAGTCACAATACCTGGCATGATGAAATCGTAACATGGTTTAATTGATAACCATTCTTTGCAATAATTTACTTCGTTAGGCTTCTTTATAAATTCAAATTTCACCGGAACCTAAAAGTGAAGAAATATTATTAAGACAAAATGCTCAAGACAATTTTAGATAACTGGATGAACACAATTAGTTCCACGTGTCAATTGTCGGCCGACGCTTACCTGTCCAGTATTGGCAACCGTCAAGAAATGTGTTTGTGGCTCGATGAACTTGACAACGCCAAACTTTACTTCCATATTGTCTACGGTCACTTGTGGCAAAAATTCATTTTCTAATTTATCTAACTGTTTCATTACATCTTCATATATCCTCCTATACTTTATATTATCAACAACTTGGACCTGAAAGAAATAAGATATTTGAATGAGACGTGCGTTTAATAAAAATATGTAATTTTAATTTTTTTTATATAAGAAAATTAACTATAACTATTAATTAAAGGAACTTAAAGGTACAAATTACGGAATTTACTTGCCCCTGATTCAAATAAAGAGCTAACAGGCTTGTGGTCGCTGATCTTAAGCGAGGGGTGACTCCGGTACACCTTTTGGAGAATGTTTTCCCCCTTCCACAGAATTCTATCGCACCAAGCCGGAGATCGTCTGGAAATTACAAATTTATTTTTACATCATCATTCATTCAACAAATAAACCGATTGAGATACACTCATTGCTTACAAGAGGACTGACAAACGCACCCCATATCCCAAACGTCGGAACCCAAGTCGTATTTGTACGTCGGCTGGAATGTGATGGGGCCTTCTAGAAAGCCAGTGAAGGCTTTCTCTTGAGACTGTTGCAACTTGAGCTAAACAAAAAGAAACAAATTTTCTCTACGTTTAAGAAAAAATATAATTAAATTTGTAAACAAAAAGTAATCAAAGCACCCACATATCATGCTCGGATGAAAGAAACAATTATTTTTTAATATTTCATTATTATAAAATATAACGTGGCGACAAATTCCCTGCACGATCGAAATGCTCCCACCCTGTAGCTTTAAGATTGCTTAGAGCACAAAACATCTTCAGTCCTCTGGAACCGAATAGACCAGAACTCGTGCCGGCAATCGAACTTCAGGGGATGGTCGAACCACAAAATTAGTTCTCCCAAAATGGGACGAACCTGATCATGTAAAAAGACGTGGGTGTATTCTTTCATGTTGAGATGATTTTTGATCGTCGACGTGTCCAATTCATTTATTCGGTAGTTGAGATCACCCAACCAATAAATTTGTCTGTGGACGAGAAATATAGTGACACTTCAGAAAATATCCTCTCTCTCTCTTCCAACACGCTGAGCGGATAAAATGTGGTGCACTGATACTGACTCGTGGTCTTTGATGTATTTGGGTGTGGTGGGCGGAGTCTGTGGAAAAACCATTCGTGAGCAAATTTCCTTGAAGTCTTGGTTACGACGCTCGAACTCGTCAGGATGCGCCGCTAGGTGGGAGTTCACGAAACACACCGACGTGTTGTGAAACTCGAATCTGACTCCGACACCGCCTTTGTTGCCCTGAAGAATCAACGAATGAAAAAATAGAAGAAAACAAATCTTGTATTAAGAACTTAACTGACCGATCACGTTTTGCTCATTGGGAATTTCATTTTGCACGGGCCTAACACGATTGCACGATATTAAACTCACTCATACCCTGTATAATTAGTATGCAAGCAAATAATTGTTCGATAGCCCACAACAATTTTAAAATAGTAAAAATAAATTACCATTTTGCCCATAATTCCCGTGCCCACAGTTTCCGCGCCAACGTTGGTCACGTGTTGAACTAACGGTTTCCGCACGAACACGATGAGCATCATACCGACCAGACGGATCAACTTCACCTGAGAAACAAGATAAATCATTAACTGTCTCAGAAATCAGAAATTTCAATTTAATCACTGATTAAACGATTTTGTTTCCGACCTTCCTTCCCCTAAACCAAAATGAATGAATCATCTGTTGAGACACTTAAGTTATTTTAATTATATGTTGGTTCCACGACAGCGCTGGACTATCGATGTGACCTACTACGAAAATTCAATTAGAATTATTAAAAATACGATAAGAATTTTGTCCAAATTTAAGTAAAAACGTTTGTCTGTCTGTCTGGCGCCCTCGTGGAATCAACATCCTGTATATTTGACAATAAGTAGATCAACCATTTTCCTACTTTGTGATAGTCCGCGCCAGCATGCAATCCATTCTCCACGGCGCGCAACCACTCGGCCTCGCGTGGACTATCGCTGAACACGAACGCCTCCTTGCTCAGATCCAGCTCTTGAAAACCGATGGCGTAAATGTCCGGCGGATCCGGATCACAGGACAGCCAGTCGCCTAGCGAAACGGATGGCGACTGACCGTTCACATTCCATGTGCCGATGAAGATTCTGACACAAAGTTTATTAAAAAAAATATTAAATTTTGTTTCAGTACTGCATGGCGCGCTCGACATTCTTTTCATAAAAGGTTATTTGGTAGTGACAAATAAACATGTGTTGATTTAAATGACTGATAGTGTAGCAATGCAATTCATCAGATACTTACAATAAGATAATTACAAATTTCGAGCTTTCGACAGTCACGTCATATTCATGGGAATAACCGGCACTCAATGACAACCTTCATTGCCTCACTATCGTTATTTATATAAACACATGTTGCATGTAAATTTGTCATCCTGCTGCTATTTATTTCGGCGTGCCCCTGCACTATTTTATATGTTTGTTATGTTATAAAAATAAAATAGCAGGCGCGCTGCAGATTTTGCCCATCACCCATTTGCTACATCGACCACACCACTTTTTTTAATAAACCACGAAGTTACAAATATGAAAATTCACCTGAAATTATTCTTGTCTGTATAATCGATCCGCCGCGAATTCATCTGTAACCACACGATGCTCTCCCGGGCCGCAAGGTGAGTGGCTCCAACCGCGATCGACTGGCGCGGGATTGTATTGAAGGTGTCGGACGGGCTCTTCTCGATGAGCCTTTTGGTGTTGTAGAACATGGTGTGTACAAAACAGATATTCGTTTTAAAACAAACTGAAGACAATTCGAATACAAATGAGCGATGCGTATATACGAGAAAATTCAATTTTGCAAACTGGGTGTGTACACACATCGTATCACGCCTAAACATCGCTCACATAAATACGAATCTTCAGTTTAGATTATCGCTGATTAAACGGTCTTATCTTCGTCTAGAATAACTAGCAAAAAAGATAAGGTTCAAAATTATGACTTTCGGCTGTACATTACGCTAGATTTTTCGTTCTAATAATATTGAACACAACTAGGTTTTATTAATAGAAGAAACGAGACAACAACAACACCAGAGTTAATCAAACGGATTTATTGTTATGAGAAAGATTATAGGACGTCTGGGTGATAATAATCAGAAATGGTGAATTCGTCACAGCACCGAATGCAGAAGACGAACCGAATGGCGTACTCGCTTTTATAATATTTTACTATTATTTCATTTGAACTGGAAATTGCGAAAAATATAGTTTCGGTCTGACCGAACTATTATTATAAAAGCGAGTACGCCACTCGGTTCGTCTTCTTCATTCGGTGCTGTCCCAAATGCACCATTTCGGTCTAGTGTGAAGATGACAATGGTCTTACTTGCTCTTGTCCTTTTTTTCTTGGTTCTGTATATGGACGCTGTTAAAGTCATCTTCAAATCCGAGGGTCACTGAAGAAGGAAAATCGTACAATTGTTACAACATCTAAAACAAATTACGAATATTTTTCACAGTATACTGACCTCACATTCAACCAATGGTACCACCTAATAAATTTCTATCTTTCGTGTATTCAAACCCTCACCTAATATTGATTACCAGATTTTAACGGATTGATCATTATATAATCTTGCAATAATTTAATTTCCACTCCAATCAGGTTTCGAACAAACACAATCCACCAATCTGTTTATCACCAGCAGTATCGTGAGTGGACAATACGGTACTAAGTCGTTAATGAAAACCAGTCAATTCCAAACTAACCGGACTCTTTGGACGGCGTGTTTGACTTAAGCGGGTCAAACATATCGACCGCCGACTGACTCAGATCTTCGCTGGACAAGCGGCTGGCCATGGTGCGATACTTCTCGATCCAATGGAATTCGGAGGATACGTGCAACTTGCGAGGATACACTGAATAGTAATATCGTATAGTTTAGCAAATATGTTATTGTTTTTGGCAATTGCGAGGAAATAACAAAAAAATTTTGATTTTCAAGTCAAAGGCCAAGAAAAGATTTGTTTCCAATACCTTCACATGCTTTCTTGAGCTCGCTCAGAAAGACATCAGTCTTTGGTCCGGCCTTGAGCTCGAATATTAATTTGGTGTCATTGAAGGTAATCTTTAGATAAACGTCATCTGCAAAAGAAAATCGCCATCTTTATAGATCGGTGCAAAGAAATTTATTCGTGATTCTTCAGATATGACGGAAACGACAAGGTATGAATCTGCTGAAATTATTTTTACATGTAGCGTGCAAATATTAATTTAATATGCAAATTCACGTTAATGTTTTTATAAAAGAATTGATTTTATGTACAAATTCTTACTAGTGTAATACTTTTTCAAGTGAAAATTTAATTTTTAATGATCAAATCAAATGCAATTATATGAATTTAAAAGATTATGTTCAAAATTTTGATTGACATTTTAACACTAGAATTGATAGAGGTTATGAGTACAAAGTGGACATAAAAATTCATGGATATTGAAACTAACACAACACCAAACGATCGAACGTCTCACCGTTAGCCTTATAACCGGTGTAGTCTGTGACATGTTTGCACAATTGATTAAAAATAAATGTTCAGATTAACGAACACCATTTGAATAACCAAATCATCATCTACACTACTACTAATCAACACATCTACTAGTGCAGTACATTTTGTGTACCTTCGCAATTCTTACCGGTTAATTGATGAAAATGCTCGTTGACAGGAATAACCTTTTCAAACTGTACCAAAGGTAAACAGTTTTCTTGTGGTCGAACATTGACGATAAAGAGTCTAGAAAAACCATCGAAAACAGTCAAGAACTGCACAACTCCATCGCAAAATTGAGAGCCACCCAATTAACATGTACACATGATTAATATAAATCGTAACACAGAAGGACATGATGATCGAGTTAATAGTTTCCCGCAAAATTGAAAATTTTCACATGGCATGAAACGCTAGAGGAGAGGATATGCCAAAAATTGGCTAGAACGGCAACCATGCCGTCTAGCTGCCGTTTGACAAGTGTTAAAACTCGTGTCAACACTGTCTAGTCTGTGATCCTGCCACAACCCCGGTTAGTCTAAGCAAGAGAAATCAGCTTACCCATACTCCCCATGCTTGTCCACCAGCGCCAGCAGTCGGTTATGGCGCACCCAATCCTGCACCCACCCGACAGTAGTCACTTGCACAACCGGTGTTAAGGATTAGTTTAGTACGCACACATACACACACACCCAACGGGTGCAAGTCAAGTTGAGAAAGGAACAAGAAATGACAGCTGTCTGAAATAAGGCTGTTTCTGATCAGTGAAAATAATATAGAAAACATATAGAAAAACGACGAAAACATCGATTGCAAATGAATTCGTTATCATACAGAACGTGCATACGATATGCTGCTTATCAGAAGGAAACGCCTCGTGTGACGTGACGCAACAGGATCACTACAATCCACAAATACAAATATTTGCACCTAGGAGACCCGGTGCTAGATCTCGCATGGATCGTACCGCCAACTGTACATGTAGCCCAGCTGTCAGAGGAGGGTTCGCTATCGGCAACAGTGCTACAATGTACTTCTCGATACCGATAAGTTGGTTAGTGAGTCAACGTGCTTGCATCCGATAAAATGCATTCTTATCGTTTCCGTAATAAAAATGCCAACAATAACATGTGAGATTGTGTTTCGCGAATGCAGGTGACAGGGGCGAAGGTGAGTGCTCCCGGAGCAAAACAAGGGGTGGGCTACATGAACTAATGGACAATATTAAATATCAAGACAGGACATATTATGAAGTTTGTTTCAGATTCCCAGTAGACATCGATTTTTAAAATTCGATTAAATAATTGCAAACGTAATTCGAGTCCAGAAACTGGAGATAAAGATCGATGCGACCATATAAGGAAGCATTACCAAATAGTGTATAGGGAATCTGGGAACCGCCCACAATCACACCCACAAAGCAACACGATGACCACATAGCACACATTCACAAAACTGTTGCAAGTGCAAGCCGCGTCTGTGTTCTCTCAAAAACGATTTCGAAAAAAGTCCCAAATCTCTGCTACGTTACATGTAAATGACAACAGGCATGCGTCAGGGTTAGAAATTAGTACCAAAATTTAGGTCACCACTCAAGACAGGTAAGGATATAGCGCAGCAACGTTCGCCAATGGCCAGGTTGGCCTGGATCGAAGCACAATGGTCCATGCTATCCCGGGTTAGTGCCTAGGGAGTGTGCATAGCCGGCACACTAAATATCTTGGCTACTTGCTTGAGTCGGGCGAAAACATAGCCCAGAGCCTAGGCCTAGGCTCAAGTTTTGGGTAAGAAAACGTCGGCTCTACGTCCAATAAAAGATAATTATCAGACGCGAAATAACGGATGAGAATTCCGTTATTCGCACGATCAAACATAAATTAAATGTACCCTTTAACTGACCTTTTTATTGAATTTTATCGGTAGAAAATGCGTGGCGGCGATTCCAACATGAACTAGCCCAAAGCGAACAGTGATCAACATACAGTGATGCGCGATATCCTTTAAAGGTTTCCGGGGTCTTGTTCGTCTCTCTCAAGTTTCTGCATCACTGTTTATGTCACAGAGTTTATCCTTGTTCACATAGTACTGCTTGATCGGACTAGTAGTTATTGCATTAAATATTGGAAATATGTTCCCGCATTGGTAATAGACGAATACGCGGTTTGTTTTAACGCACCACGTTTGAATTGCGGGATAGCTTGAATCTTGATAGAGAATGACAAGTACTGCCCCCTATTTTCCAAATATGGAACTAGAAACATGTGGTGGTTGTTGGCGGCAAAATTGGTTTGACAAATGTTTGTTAAGGAGGTTCACCGGTGATTGAACATTTCAGCTTATCTCAGAGTCACAAAACACGGCACATATTTACTGTAATTACCGGCACATCATTCACGGAGGAGCTTCTGGTAAGTGGGGCTGGGATTGGAGGAGAGTGGCAGGTGATGGGTTGCCGGGCGGTCGCTGAACTGGGCGGAGGTTGGCGGTTATTTATTTATGTATTCACTGAACACTACAATGTGATCCATAAAAAAAGAGCACCCCCAAATAAATAATTTCACGATTTCGTGAAAAATGCTTCGATTTAAATGAAGTGTTCTACTTTAATTAGTAAAGCCTCAAAATTGCCGTGCATAGGTGGCGCTGCATATCAGCTTCATTTTATTTCTCGTAGGGGCGTATTGAGATAAAATTCGTATTCTCAAACATCGAGAGCATCAAAAATTGTTTTTACTCAGGAAGATCGATTTGCAATTTTTTTAAAAATTACTTGATAATAAATACAATGCAAAATGACTCCTCAAAGAGTTTCCAGAGAATAGATGGAGTTACACTGGACTTTCAAAACTTTTAAAATAGATCGGTCAAACGGGTTCCGTTGATCGATAGAAAGGAAGCGGAAGCGGGAAACAGCATGTACAGATGACAAAATTGTTTTGATCGATGAACATGTTTTGAGCCAAGAAGACAAGCCACAAACTCATTCTTCGCATGGGGAAATCGCTCGGGAAATCGAGGGAAACATAAAGTGCCGTTATGTTTCCCTCATAATCCACCCTCTCTTCGAAGTGGAAATTTGGTTTTGGTGTGGTTGGCAAACCACTGACACTGCAGACTTACCGATGAAATCCGTGACGCAAATTCATGGAACCTAAAATAAATAAATATAAATTTAGTAAAGCGCAATGACTTGTGGAGCTTGCTTAAAATCACAAATTAAAAAAAGTAAAAATATTTAGATGCTTCAATTTGGCACCGTATGAGGTTGTTGAACCATGTTACCAATTACCTTTTCCCAATGTCCAAAGCCTTTACTGTATGAGTGAGTCTAACTCATTATCCGACTGTGTATCTTTTTTGCGTTGCAGATTGTTTGGAGCTTTGTGTTCGTAGGGTTTTGTGGCAGCTATAGCAGCAGCATCTCCGTTACACGAATCTTGTTTTCGTCTTGCAATTAAGCCAGCCTTTGTTGCATTCTTCTCGTTTAATCAAATTTTCGAGTACAAGTTCAATGCGGCATCCACTTTGTCTACTAATCCTAACATGGGCGTGTTCATTAAAAAATATAATTCAAACGCAAGAAGAAAAAAATATTCGCGTAGATTTTCTGGGGAAAAAAATGATATATCAAAGTTTTTACTGAAAAGAATTTTTTTCATCCCATATTTGGGACGCTTACAAGAATGAATAAAGTTATGAATTTATTTTATGCAGCCAAACTTTATATTAGAAACAATATTTTATGCCATATCATCGATGAGCCGATAACACTGAACTCCATTTACATATGGAAACCAACGAACAAGTTTTCAACGTATCAGCTATAAACAGATTTTTGCTACTTACTATGAAGTATATGCAATTTTAGACTCCTTGATTTACAGTGTGATGCGTTAGTCAAACATACTTGGGGCGGCACTATTTAGATTTCAACCCCTCTACCAAAGAGATAAAAGGGGAAAATATGAAAGAGAAGGAGTTGTACTATATTCGTGGCGGAAAATACAATTTGTATGGCACTAGAATGTTCCAAAATTTCAATACATAACTCCATAATTATCTAAACTACGGGGTTATATTCGATGAAGTTGTGTTGAGCGTGTTATAGAAAACAAGATCTGTGAGGAACAAACCGTAGAAGGAGGGAAAAAATGCTAGCCATCGAATGCAACATCATCAATCAGTGGCTTTGTTGCCATGAGAAAGCATGATATCGTGCATCTGAACTCGAGTTTTGCATTCTTTATATTTGAAACGAAATCGATAAAGATGCCCACACTGTGCCAGTTAAGTTTTCTGTTTGCCTGTTTGTTGTAGCGAGTGTTCGTTTATTTTGAAGATATTCGTTTAGAAGGAAGAATCCACATGTAGGCATATCATCCTGTAAGCAATGAGCAATCAGTTATGGTATTATGCTGCTGATGTTATCGTCATTATATTTTAAGATCACGATAGCTGTTGTAAAAAATGGACAATGAAAATAACGATTTGCCATTGTTATTTCGACTACAGGATTTCTTTATGGAAAGCGAATGCCGACTTGTGCGAATGAGAGATATCTTTTTAACTTCTTTTACTGCTCGATAATTTACTGAGCCCTATCATATTGTCTGCTATATCTGAATCTGATACCTAATAAACATAGATCTAAAGTGGTTATATCTTTCTTGAAATGGTGGGATTCCCTTAAGGATATGTGAAATAGTATTTTTTTTAACGGATGTCTTTTTAAATTGGTAAATTAAAGGTTGTTTGGTTCGGATCAGTTTTGAAATTAGTCAAATTTTTACAAATCTTTACTAAGATGTTTTTATGTTAGATTGGTAGGGCAACTTTTTAAAAGAAAGTCGGGGACTGACGGAAGAAAGCTTCCCTTACGATGTTTCGGCAATTTATTTGGGAAATTTAGGATTATGGTTCCGTAGCGAACTAGGCCACATGTCAATTGGTTCGACAAACACGGGAAGGTCTTTGAAGTCGCACGCAATTAGCGGAAAGGCTGCTTGATCGCCTTAAGGGCATATTTAATCCGTAAGACAAAATGTAATGTAAGGAAAAGTATATACGTATTGTTTAAACAAATATAAGTAGATATGAGGCAAAGTCGTACTTGAAATATTATAAAATAATCATAATAAATTCATAACGAATTCATAATGGAATAGGGGCTGTTCCGGGACAGCACCGGACGAAAAAGACGACCAGAGTCGGCGAGAAACTCTCAAATAAAATTTAAAA
>JAQGBY010002171.1:0-24403 GCA_034698785.1 Mycogona germanica
AGGGAGATTATCCAAAATTTGGTAACGCTTATTTTATTATGTTTTATTGAAAATAGAGATCCGTCGCTCCGTCGCTAGCGAATTATGATGGTTTAGTAAGTGTTAGTGTTAGTAAGTTCAATTTTATGCAATTTCATTGAGCCGTTTTGCCGTTTTGCTCCGAACACGAAAATCGAAATCTCTGCTTTATAATATAGGAGATGTTACTGTATTTTCGGCGACCAAAACTACTGTTTCATTTTTTACTGCCCAAAATGTTCATTATTTTTCTACGTCAAGAGATTTTTATATGTGCGCACACGTGCCCTAATTTCAAAATGTGCTCGACCCAAGAACCGATGGGCGTGGGCTGAAACCCCACCAGTGACCACCAAACTAATTAGGCAAGGTTAATTATGTGGTTCAGTTAATTTGTGAAAGATATCACAACCCATACGTAGGTTTAGTTAAGATATGCATCATAGCAGAGCTATTTTCGCATTTTTTTTTGGAAACACATGATTTGATTCACATTATGGCCAGAAGTAGGCCACAACTTTAAATGTCTTTCCAAGGACTTTCTAATGTTCTTGGTCGTCGGCATTTCATATTATTTTTTACGCAACAAAAGCGAATGGTCTAAAAATTCCCAAGATCAGATCATAATTCAAATCCATAAATCAAATATCAACAAAAGAACTTATTTTGTGCACCTTTTACTATTTACACACAGTCTGTTTAAGATAGCCTTCATTAATAAAATTATTCATTTTTATAGGAGCAACGTTCACAAAACGTTCACATCCCATGTGAAAATTTGAAATATATTACACAAAGATGTGTAATATATTTTTCTCATGCCCATGAAAAATAAATGGCAAATGGCAATAAAAATATATCAAACAAAGTATGATATTATATTATATGATTACTATATTCAATTAATTTTTGAATTAAATATATATTTTTTTTTTTAGTTCACTGAAGTGACGGGTCACAACAGGAAGATTCTGTACTCCTCTCAGAGCTTAGGCCCTATGTGAGGGGCACGTTTTCACCAGTACCCCGAGCCAAAGCCCGCGCCGGGAATCGAACCCGGGACCGCCGAACAGTCCGTCATAAACCAACTGCGTCACGACGGGTCGTATAAATCATTACTATATAAAATTAATTTTTGAATTACATATATATCATTACTACATTAAATTAATTTTTGGATTACATATATATGATTACTAAATTTAATATTATTAGACTACTAAATTTCTTCCTTACCTGTGTTGCATTCGACGTTTTACTGATACAGGAAGTCCCGCATCATTTCCAAATTGCTGAATTATTAGACTACCATCTATGATTTGTTCTAAATAAAAAAGAGCGTCAAAACACCGGTGAGAATACTTCTACAAAATGCAAAACACCTGAATGTATAATGCGTCACAATAAAGAGCCGGCGTTTACAGGGTGAACTTCAAGAACCGCAATACACAGTACGCAACACCATGAATGTAGCTCTCACGACAGAATTTTACAATCTGTCAAATTAATTAGTTTTCACAATCTGTCAAAATTAGTTTTTACAATCTGTCAAATTAATTAGTTTTCACATCCCGAGCACCTGCATTTCGGGCGGAGATCATTATAGCTTTGGTGAGTGCCACTAGGCCATCCGACAAATATTTCCCCTCCTCTTCATTTGGAGGTTGGGAGCACAACTAGACACAAAGGATTTTAACCAGAACCCCCCAGGAGGCGACCTGGTAATTTTGCCTAGCCCAGGCATAGTATAAGCTACCTAGGTAGAGATCTTTAACGTGTACCTGACATCGTACAGGCACGGGTCCCACGGCTTTACTTACATTCCGAAGGAAGGCGCGTTAAACAATTTCTCTCGCCCGAAAAATTCCGAAGGTGTTGGCCGGATTCGAAACCGCGATCACGGGCTAAGAGGCGAACGGGCTACCACATCTCTCTGCCACTCGACACGTCAGTACCAGCCGCATTGATACGCTACTGAAAACCCATGCCAGGTTGCTCGCGCAGAAACAATTTAGTTAGTAATAGTGTTCTGAGTGGAGTTGTCAGAATGTCAGATTAACTCATTATTGGGAATGTAAAACTGAGGCCTTGTTTGTAATTATGACGATATAGAACATTACAGAAAACACCACCATTGCTGACAACATCTGATTAAATAAATGGTCATGTGATCCGGTCACACATCCTGGCATAGTTTTATGATCGTTGATTGCGTATGAATCATTACTACGAAACAAACTAACCTTCAGCTGCATGCATGATAACATTGTCCAATTCATCTTCCACCTTTTGATACACATTTAATTTTGCTGTCTTTTCCGCCAGTTCCTTTCTAGCGCAATCTAATTGGTCTAGCATCTTGTGTTCAATGCTGTGGATTTCAGTTTCCAAAATCTGCAAAGTTGAAACAAGTTTATCAGCATAAGCAATTAACGCAAATATTAACTATTTCATTATCATAATGGATCATATAGGTAGATTGCAATCCATATTTTATTTCAATGTCAATATATACCCGCAAGCAGCCCCGGAGGGGCCCATGGCGGGGGTCAAAAGGCCAGGTGGTGTCAGATTAATGTGTACTATCCCAACAGAGTCTGTATTTCGTGTTCTGCGAGGTTGTTCCACTGTCGACACACTCTGGGGAAAATAGGAGTTCAAGTATGAATCGGATGCACATTGAAACTCTTTAACCATTTGAGTGTCCCTTTCTTCTACTCCTAGTTGGGGCCGGACACACTATGTCCTTAATAATGACATTACAATCCCTCTTCAGAACACGAACTAGCAAGCTAATATTAAATTATTTCCTACGATATTCTAATGAGTGTCACCCCAGTTGAGACAGCATGTCTGTGACACAGTCAGTTCTACCAAATCTAAAGCTAACGCTTTCGATCGGGACGCACACATGATGCAGCACTTGTCAACATTGAGTTGACGCTGCCACTTTCTACACCAATCAGTTATTGAATTTAGATCTCTCTCTGAAGCGCAACTGAGCTCTGGCGACACTTGATTTCCCTGTACAACGTTGCATCATCTGCATACAGTTTTATGTATAGGATCCTGCAACCTCACATATATCGTTAATGTACAAGAGGAACAGAAGGGGTCTCAAAACACTGCCCTGGGGGACTCCTGAGGTCACATCTGTCCACTCCGAGTGAACACCCGAGACAATAACTCGCTGTTTGCTGCTATTAAAAAAAGCTGATAACCAGTCAACACTCTGTTTACTGATGCCATACCCATTGGTTTAATAATCGTTGGTGAAAAATCCAAAAAGACTAGGTCCTGCTGTGCATGATAATCTATTGACCTCTGTAGGTCATGAGTGAGGACAAGCTGTGATTCGCATGAACGCCCTTTTAAAAATTCGTAACATCATTAATGACAGTTTCTATCTAGATATCTCATGGCACTTGAAAATACTATATGCTCCAGTAATTTAATAATGGAGGTGATGGAAATTGGCCTGTAGTTACTTGGATCACACTTTTCCCCAGACTTGTAATTGGTCAATTTCCATGCTTCTGGCAGGATTCCATCAGAGGACTTTTGGAACATTTTGGTTAGATACGGAGAGTTCGGCTGCCATTTCACGAAGAACGAGGTGATACTTCATCTGGCCCCTGCGATTCGCTTGGGTTAAGTCCTTTTAGCAGAAACAAAACTCCAGCTTCACATGCTACTATTTTTCCATGTTCATGGCAGTGCAAAGGCAGGTTCGAAAAAACTTGGCCTATGTTTCCAATGTGAAGACCCCCTTAAATAGCTGATTATGAAGAGGATCCTTACCTGTATTTTATTCAACAACTTTTCATTTTCTAACTTTAATTCTTGGTGAGTGCGCTGAGTCTCTGAGTGCACTAATCTAAGTTGATCCAGTTCAGATGTCTTTAACATTAGCTGGCCTTTCAAATTAGACGAATTCATGTTTCGGTCATTCTCAGCCGCCTTCAATCTATAAATTATTTAAACATTTGTTTATTTATCACAATTATAAAAATGATCTGTACAAGTATTACGTTTACTAGCAAATGATAATCAAAAAACAAGTTGCTCATTGATTGCCATAAATTCTTTTTTTTAAAGGTGGTGAAGATGACTGCGATGATTTTAGACTTGATTGTACTTATTGCATAGAAGAGGTAAAAAGTTCACAAGGTTGGAAAATTTATAGAAGATAAATTGAAAAGAAGGCTAATAGATATTTATGTGCACGTACCATAGAAGTATAGAGTGCATCAAATTTAAATGAGGAAAGAAAGATTGACCTGCACTTATGGAATTTATGCTTACTGATCAAGCAGCATCAAATATTTTTCCATTATCAATCTTTTGCTGGACTCTGCAGTGTCTCTCTGTTGTAACGCAAAGTCACGAGCCTCCTTCAATGCTCTAAAAGAAATGATAGCGGGTTCGTCTGTTAATGTAAAATCTGATGTCGTTAACAATTTCCATCAACAATAGACGGTCATGATATGGAAGCTTCAAATGGTCATTTAGCAATATACAAATCGTGTTATCTTTGCAGCCGTTATTGGAACATACCTTAACTCCTGTTCATGTCCAATTTGAGTAGTAGATTTTAAAAGGCCAATCTCCGAGCTAGTTTTCTTATGCAAGTCAGCAACCTCTTCTTTCAGTTTCTTCTCAAAATCAGATTTGTATGTATCTCTGCAGGAATACAGAAAACAATATGAATTTATTTTTCGAAAAGTAGGCATTAGATTCAAGACAAAGATTTTCTGCAATAACGGGGCGTTATACGCGTGAACAATCACCGGTGAACCCCTTTAACAAACATTTTTATTTATTTTTTAATTACCTGCAACTGACATATTTTTCATAGAGAGCTTCACGAGCCTGGGTGACGTTATTTAACTGAAGTTGACTTTTTGCCAGATGGTCCTCTAATGCTCTGTTTTGCCTCAAAACTTCAGCGACTCGCTTGCTGAGAAAATCTTTGTCTTGTTGGAGAAGAGATATTTTTTGAGAAATTTCTATTCGCTAAAACAGAAATGAAAAGCAACAAATTAATGTTTCAAAAGTGGAAGGCTCCAGTGTGAATGTGCTTGCAATTATGTCCTATTTAAAAAATCAACAGGAATCAAAATTCTAGGTAAAGGCGGTGACTGATGGTACTTTAATGGTGTTTTTAAACTGGTGGAAATGTGCCCTTCACAAAGTGCCCAAGCACCAACAGGAGTACAGAAACGCGACACGACAGATCTAAATTTAGCACACAGTTCATTAACAAGGGATTGTGATAAACATTTGCTATCATATTGTTATAACGTCGGTCTGTCAAATTTCACCATTACGCCTATTATCAACATATTGTTAGAAATAAGGTCAAGTTAAAGCATTGTATTTGAATCACCCTCGTACATCTAAACGCACACTCTGTAACTTACTTCAGCTTTTATCTCTTCCAATTCTCTTTCAGTTGCAGATTTTGAGGCTTCAATTATTGAAAGAGTGTTCTTTGCTTCTAATGCTTGCTCCATGAACTGATCTCTTTCACTTTAAAACATACAAAACACTTCAATTTGCAAAATAAAATTGTATAATGAATACGAAAACTCGTCGTAGCCCAGCTGGTTTAGCGACTGACTGTGGCTCAGCGGTCACTGGTTCGATTCCCGGCGCGGGCTCTATAAAATTTCGATCCCGCGGTACTGGTCGTTCCCCTCGCATAGTGCTTAAGCACCATGAGGGGACGTAACGCCTGTAGTGCGATCGACTACAGTTGATTGGTTTAAAAAAAAACTTCAGTAGCCAACCTCTTTACTTGATCATAGTTTTCAACTTTATAATCTTCTATTTTCACTTGATTTTGGACTTTCTTGAGATCACATAAACATTTGTCAAGTTTTGCTTTGAAATCGTTTGCCCGTATATTTTCTTCTTCTAAATCCTTTAAAATATTTCAAACAAAGTACACACATATATTACATACATACTCATTAATTAATTAAATATCAAAACATTTTGTGGTACACTATACTATTCAGAAAACTAACCTTCTTTAAATTTTCGTTGCAAGCTATAACTATTTTGTTTTCATCAACAAGTTGGTGGCATTTTGTTTTTAGATTGGCCGTCTCAATTTGATGTGGACGAACCATTTCAAATATCTTAACCTATAATCAGAAAAAAAGGGATTACAAATAAACAAAGGCAGTGAAAGAAAATGGCAAACACCATTTGACACCTAAAGACCAATGATTTAATTATCCTGCATGTTTAGTAAACAATTGCAATGCTAGTATAATAATTTAAAATACCGAAAATATAATACCGCTATAAAGTCCCGCAGAGACAGTTGATTTGGATCTTGTGTAAGGAGTTGACCGTACTGCTGCTCATCCAACTCAAGATTGCAAAGCGTTCGACGCAAATCCATTGCGCCCTCTTGCAGTTTGGTGTTGGTCTCCTCCAACTCAATTTGCTTGCGCCTCATGACACTCAGCTCCAGCTGTGTCTCTCGCTCTTGGATTTGGAGTTGTGACTCTAGTTGTGCTTGCAGAATTTGTTTCGAATGCCGGATCTCTGCCGTTTCTTCCTCAAGCTTTTCGGTGCGAGCCATGGTATCTGCCTTTAGATAGAAATATAGTCAAATGTAGAATTAATCTAGCCATTAAACCGCTTTAGCAACTAATAGCCCCATAGTTGGCCCACAAATTGACCAGGTTTGGTGAAGTTGACTTTGGCAAAAAATATTTCAGCTATATTGGAGTCAGCATTCGTGCGTCCTTACCTTAAGGTTGTCTATGATGAGCGTCTTCTGCGATAATTCAATTTTCATCAGCTGCAGGTCATGCAGGAGCTGCTTGCGCTCGAGAAGCTGTCTAGTGACCAACTGTTGATTTCTGACTAATAATGTCGAATCACCCTGACTAGTCCCACCTGGCCAACGTCGGGCCATTCCAGTCAAATCGCTTTCGAGTGACAAAGTTAGATCGGTTGGTACTGTCATTTCCATGCTCATCTCTTCAGATTCTAGTTCGCTGCTGGTGGTCCCCAACGTCCCAGACTCAATTGTTGACGTCATTTTCGAAAACTTATTCGTTTCAGATGGTAACTGTGGTCCCGGTCTACGCCAACATATACATCATATGTCACCTGGGAAAAATAGTGATGTTTAAAAAATGTTGCTAATACATTGATAGAGAATGTAATACATTGCTGAACAAGCGTCCTAATGTAATACATTGCTGAACAAGCGTCACTAAAGACGAAACAAGGGACAAACAAAGGTTTCATTTGTTTGAGATGGAAGATGCCCACTCGAATCTTGTTCCTGTGCTCTCTGGTTTGTCCCAAGGTTTGTTACCCTCCCTCCTTTACACAATATTCTTCAATGTATAGTATAACCTCCCACTGCCTTCTTTCTATATGCCGATGACACTATCCTAATGCGTACAGTCTCCTCGCTTGCAGACAGTCTTCTCAGTCAGTTTGACATCGACCAATTCCTTGAATGGTGCGACACTTCACAGCTACGAGTCAACAAGACATTCAGAGTGTCCATCCCCCGAAGATATCCAGGCAATCACATAAATTCCAACTACCATGCTAATGATTCCCCACTAGCCAAAGTCTCATCCATCAAATCGTTTGGAGTCCTGCTCGGCTCTTACATTTTGTCTGTGTTTCATGTTTAGTTCTGTTAATAAATACAAAGTTTACTCTCGCTAGTCGTGGGCCCCCACATTACAGACATCACTGACCGTGCTGATGGTACCATGCGCTTCTCTTTCTGTCCTCTCTGCTGATGCTGTCTGCCGCCTATTTTAAAATAAAGGGCAAATCCCATGACACGACTGGGGAAAACGACGCCCTTTATTTTATACTATCCGACAATATATTTCTTTATAGTTGTAATTCTAGGATAAACAAGATATTTTAGACGATGCTTGTAATTTTTGTGGTAAGGTGACCTCTTCATTCCACATTTTGTTGTTGCAGTTGTTGCTGGCTGCGTAACCAGGGCGATGGTAGGGATGCGCGATATCATTTCTACCTATTCTCACTAGGTGGCGCTTGGTTACATACTTCCAACCAATGAGCTGGACCCACGAGAGTTCCCCCGGCTTAAATATATCAAAGAACTACATAGAGTAGAATTTGCACTGTGTTGATGTACGGATAGATGGTAAAGCGATGGGATAATATGACACGCTCCATCCATCAAAATTATCTAGACGAGTCTCAGTGATGAACGCAAGATCGCAAGCAGACGTCTTGTAACTATTTTATGGACGGTGTAACGTGTCATAGCTATAGTCTAGAACCATATTTTTACTTCGAGCCAACGAGGCTCTAGACTTGCACGTCCTCACGAACGATTTCCGGATCCCGTAGATGATACGACGGGTTTACTCGGGTTCGTTAAGTTTGCATTTTCCTATCCACTTCTAGGCTTACTTGGATTTTACCAAGCTGATATTCGCTGAACAAATGAATACGTTTTGACCGAGCGAAGCCTGATAAACTAAATTTGAACCAGGTAACTATATTTAAATAAAAGATTATTAGTGTTTATGTCGCTGTGTGCGCTTGTTTTCAAAGCGTGTGTCTCGTGCCTAGGCCGGGTGCAATTTAGGCCTGGGTTAGGCCCGGTAGTATTTGCCGGTACAACTAACCTTTCGCGTCTAAATAATGATTGATATTAGTGTTGGATCGGCTCATCAAAAAGCCCGATCCCGGTTCAGGCCCTTCCACAAATCTAAAAAACTAGTCACTTAAGAAGAAAACTCGTCACCAAGACCTGTATGCAGCTCATGAATTAACCGCCGGCGTTCCATTTGAGGTCATCGTGGGTGGCTTCCGTTTCGTTGGGCGGGCCAAAGCTGTTAATTTGATTAAGTTAATTCGATCGAGTCATAATTTCGTTGTCCCGCACTGTCCAAAATCTGACGGTCATTGCTTAGACCACAATACAATTGCGCAATAAACTCATTTAAAAAAAAATGTTGAGTTCATTGGGGTACGAGTTTGGAATCCTTGGTAAAGGGGCGTCTTATCAGAATTTTCTTTTAGAGTTTTTTTTATCTTTCTGACCAAAATATAGTTTTTGGTGAAGCCAATTCCGTCGGGTTTCTGTTCAGTTCACCTGAAACTACTTTCTTTTTCGGTGGACAAGTATCGAATTTTCAAATACGATATAATTATGTCGACAAATTTTGTTTGTTTGATAGATATTAATAATTAAAATAAAGCGAAATCGATTTATAGGTGGTCAAGACAAATGGAGTGTTTAGCGTGCTTGTTGGTTCTGTTGAGTGTACTTAGCCGGCTCAAAGTTCAGTCAACAGATCCAAGAAAATTGCTTGCTTTATGCAACATTAGTGGTACAGAATAGTTGGTTCCAGATGGTTGCGATACACAATTATAATTATTTGTGAAGAAAAAAAATCTATTTTTGTGTTACTCAATTTGAAAGAAAATCAGTTCATATTTCCGACGTAAATTTTTTAAATGATAATTGATGAACCGAGTATTTATTTGTAGTACACTATTTGTAGCAACCCTGATCATATAATTAATCATGTCATTTTGTTTCGTTGTTGTAGGAAAATGAATCGACTTAATTTGAATTGGGTACGAGTAGCCCAGATCTCGTTCGTCATATTGCTACTAAATAATTTAGTCAATTTAGTAAAGTGCCACGACGAAGATTCTTCTGATGCAGAAGAGGTAAGAGTGTGTAGTGTCCAATTTTCATGGTAACACGCACGGTGATCGCACAGTCTGTTATGTTAATTTTAATTATTCAAAACACTTGCCCAGTGGGTTCTTATTTTCATTCCATTGTGTGCAGATATTCTTATCTTTCAGGAATGCTTGAATCTCATAATAGATAAAATCTTAGACAAACCAAACCCATTGGGCATACGCGGATTGATGTGACAATGTGGTTTTGTGGCAGAGACGCATTTTGTCTTGTATCGCCGGAAAAAATCAACCACGATATATGTTGTGGAACCGAAGAGCTTTTGTTGCGTATTGCGCAAAACTTCTCTTTCAATGTTTGCGTACGGTCCGTTGGTTGTACCCAGCGCCGGGTCACACTCATTCAATCCGGGTCATATATGATCAGTTATTTCGTTTAAAATTAGTTGCGTCTTTCTAGATCCCTGCACCTGTCCATTGACTTGTCTGATGGCACTTTAAATTTGCCTAATTTTATGTGATTTTAACAAAAGTGAAGCAGCTTGGGTGTATCCACTTTGTTTTGTTCGTCCTTTCATTGGATTTGACATGCTTTGGTTGATTTAGAAGGTCATGCCCGTTATATTCGGAGGCTTAGTGTGTGATTATGACGTTATGTTGGATATGGCCCTTTAACATCTTAATACAATATTTCAAAAAATTAATATGCAAATTAGTTTTTTAGTATTAAATATATCTGTTGTATCTAAAATTCAACTTATAGATTGTGAACAGATCTGGGAAAGAGATAGTCTACAACACTCCGCAGATTCCAAGTGCCGCATATTTTGCAGAGCCTTTTGATGACTTGAATGCTTACAATTCTAGGTAAAAGAATATTTTCGGAAAATGTATTGGTGCCGGTTGTTTGATCATTTTTGCTGTTTGGTGTAGCAGATATATATATATTTTGCAATTTACTTATGAATAGGTGGTTAGTTTCTTCTGCTAAGAAAGACGATGCTGACGAAAATATTGCGAAATACAATGGTAAGATAAACTAAGTTACAGCAGATTTATGTTATCCAAATGTTTCCGTATCCTGTAAACGTTCTAGCGCCTTGGCTAAATTTCAACTTTTAATTTGCAGGTGAGTGGGTTGTTGAACCCGCTGCCGAAAATCCGCTGCGAGGCGACCTGGGCTTGGTTTTGAAGGTATGTATGAGTTTCCGGAGGTTTGTGATGACTATTTTGATATCTGAATCTTTCAAAGCAAACCAGAACTTCTTACTTTCGTAAAATAATTTATACTCATTTGAACAATTGAACATTTTATTTACATGGAAAGAAAACTAAAGATATGCTATGAAATAATAAAAAAATTAGTAGTTTTCATGAGTGCATTTATTTAACATTCAGCCCATTGAAATTTTGGCGACATAAATTACATTTATTGACTAGGCGCCATTAATTGGACCACTTCTTGGACCTTGTTAATATGCAAACGTTTTCGAAAATCGTTGAATGGAGTATTTGTTTTGTTTCAATAATAACACCATAGCGTTTTGCTTTATCTGCACAAAAATTCTATATTTGTATTATCTACTTTTAAAATAGTCATATTTCAACATTCCCTTTATCTGGGAAAATTAAAAATAAATATATGAGTGCTTAAATTGGAAATATTTTAATAAAAATGTAAATATCGTTATATATTTTATCTTAGTCCAAAGCAAAGCATCATGCCATATCTGCCAAGCTGTTCAAGCCATTTGTTTTTAATTTGAAGTCTCTAGTTGTGCAGTAAGTATAGTACATGTGCGAGATGATGACTAGTATCATGCGAACAATTAGAACTGTGAATGTTTTTCTTCATTATAAAATGTTAAGTATCTCCAAAGTGGGATTTCAATCAAATAAACGTCTCCTCCAGGTATGAAGTCAATTTCCAAAATGGGCAAGAATGTGGTGGTGCTTACATAAAGTTGTTAAGCGACAGCAAAGATCTGAATCTGGTAAGTTGCATTTCGTGTCCTTCGTATCTTTTGCGGCTAACAGGCTGCAGTTTCTCGATGCTAAAGATTTCGACCACAAAAACAGATGGGCACATTGAGAATCGCCTTATTCTTATATTACGTGAACCAGTGAACCATGGAGCCTTTAGGGCAGAGGATGAGGGGGGCAGTGGTCTGGGTTAATAATTCTCATTGAGCCACCTCTTATACCCTAGTCACGGTGTGACCTTGCTTGAGAGATCTCAAGTGTCATTGAAATTTGAAAATGCGGGCTTTAGAGATCGCAGGCGCCATCTTCAAATTCAGGTCAGGAGCCCGAATAAATGGAGCGTAAACATTTCCTGTGACATGCGGCCGTCAGGGTCATCGCTTACATATATTGTAAGAGTGATTCTCTTATATGATTTTGTGTGTGAACAACGCCATCATTTTAAATGGAAGGATTCTTAATAGTAATTATCATTGACATGTTTTATATCTTTACAGAAACAGTTCCAAGATAAGACTCCCTATACCATCATGTTTGGTCCAGACAAATGTGGAAATGACAATAAGGTATCGGATTTTATTGAAATATTTAAATCGTTGACTTAATGTACTAGTTGTAGGCATGTTTGGTACGTTGGTACTTACAATTTGTAAACTTGCTCACTCTTCAAGAGAATTTATTTTTGAGCATTGCTCATGATAATGTTGACAATTTACATATACGTTACAAATGCGATGTGAAAATCATATTTTTTTTAATAGTTTTTGAAATAATTTGAAAATTTGTATAATGCGACCTTGGTTCGACTTTGGCAAATACAAATCATCACACGATCGTTATCTGAAATGTTTTCAGAAGGTGTCCACAACACAATTGTTGGATCTATGATGCTTAGTATCTCGTTGACAACTCCAATGTTAGCATATGTTACTGTTTTTGATGTTCTTGCCTCATGATTTAAAATCTTATAAATTTTTATGAACTCTTCAATTGCAGCTTCACTTCATATTCAGACATAAGAATCCAAACAATGGAACGATAACAGAAAAGCACAGTAAGAAACCGACTGGAAAAATAGACGAAATTTTTAAAGACAAAAAGTCTCATCTGTACACTTTAGGTATGTATCAGTCGGAAATGTGAGTTGTCCTATTGATGCGTGATTTGCTGTTCTTAATTTTTCAGCTTGCAAGAGAGTATTTTCTAACTTTTGTAGACCGAATACCAAAATGAAAATCTGGGAATGCTTGATTTTAGTAATTGGAATACTGGATGCTTTCTTTTGTATTTTCTATCTTTAACATGTAATTATGGAATGTTTCAGTTTACATATTTTCAAAACCACTTTTTCTTCTATTTAGTGCTCAACCCAGACAACACCTACGAAGTTTTAGTTGACATGGAACTTGTAAACGAAGGAAACCTTCTTGAAGATTTCACGTAAGATTTTCACAGATTTGTCATCAAAAAGTATTCTCATTTGTCCTTAAAATAAAAGTATATATACCCAGCATGTAAAGATTTTTTAAACAATTAAACGCTCGTTATCAACAATTATTGTAATTGTAACTATTATGAAAGTATTATTCAGAGAACGCTTGATTAAGCAATCCTTTATTTAAGTTACAATTTTTAGTACTTAATTATCATTTTTTTTATTAGACCTCCCGTTAATCCGCCTGCAGAGATAGATGACCCGGAAGACACAAAACCAGCAGATTGGGATGAGAGAGAAAAGTGAGTTATTGAATTGGAATTTGACAACGGACGATCACCGTCATATTAATTTAATAAACTAATTTTTTGCATACGACTTGTTTCTATTCATTTTTTTCTTAGGATTCCAGACCCGGATGCCAAGAAGCCGGAGGATTGGTATGTGGCAGGATTTTATTCTGTAATCGACTATCTGCTAATCTAATTAAGAGCATCTTGTTAAAATACACTACTCAACTTTACCATTAATTTATAATGGTAATCCTTTTTGGCACTAATTTAAAAATCCTCCTATTCTTGTTGAACAGCGTTTTTTGTTGTTCAATTTAATGTTCTCTGAGATATTTGTTTAAGAGGTCCACCAGCGTGTTTCGCTCTAAACACCCCCCCTCTATCGCCCCGAAATATTCCAGAGGTGTCGGTATAGCAGTTTTACACGCTTACGCCACAGAGATCCCTTTCAATTTCAATGTAATGTTCAATTGAGATTTTGTTCGTATGCTGTAGGGACGAAAATGCTCCACGACAAATTCCGGACCCAAGCGCAGTGGAGCCTTCAGATTGGTTGAGTGATGAACCGGATACCATTCCCGATATCACTGCCGTGAAACCAAGCGACTGGTATGTGTTGCATCGTAACATTTATAAATTACACTATCTGGAATATGTTCTATTGCAATTATGGTGCAGCATCGTGAAATCCTTTTAAAAATGGGTATTGGTTTTGGCTTTCTTTTTTGTTTTTTCGATTTTTTTTTTCCCCTAATCAACTGTAGTCAACCGCACTACAGGCGTTCTGTACCCCTCATGGTGCTTAGGCACTAACTTTTTAAATTTTAATTGATATTCTTTTATTATTCCGAATGTGCCTGCCACATGTAGAATAAATTTTGATTTGTGTACAATTTCAGGGATGACGAAATGGATGGAGAATGGGAGCCTCCCCAAATTAGTGAGTGATAAATTTTATATGTCTGTCTTTGTGGAAACTCTTACATTATTGTTTGGAAGTTGTCTTAATATTTATAAATCATAAAATTCAGATTATACTTTTAAATTGTGAGCACTGTTATATGATCGGCCTATTGTCTGCTGTGCATTGATACAAATTCTTTAAATGTTTGCAGACAACCCGAAGTGCGAAAAGATTGGTTGTGGCGAATGGAAGGCGCCTCTGATAGATAATCCAGGCTACAAGGGCAAATGGCACGCACCGTTGATTGATAATCCCGGTTATAAGGTCTGTAAAATGAAATGTAGTCTATAAAGTATGGGATTATTTGGAAGTTAGGATAAACTCAGTGATAGAAAGATGAGAGTGAAATTATTGTGGGTAGCATAGAATGAAATCTTATAGAAATTTGATATTGTGTTGAATAAATTACGCTTCCAGTTTATTATCGTAATCTAGTTGTAGCTAGATAGTGGGTTTTTACTAAATGTTTTTGTTTGTAGGGCAAGTGGAAACCACGAAAGATTCGCAACCCTGATTTTTTCGAAGATAAGGAGCCCTTCAAAAAAATGTCTCCTATAGTAAGAAGGAATTTTTACTTATTTTGTCAAACGTTGTCGCGCCCGATTCACCATGCTGCATAATAACTGATAAAATAAATGCTATTCGTTTGTAATCTATAATAAATTGTCAATTGTGATTTAGGAGAGTTTTGACGGTTCTCAAATGTTCAGCCGCATTAAAAATCAAATTGTATTCTGTATACTGCATGATTCACTCCTATGTGCCATATAAGCACTACCTCTTGCATTCATCAAAACTGTCCTGTTTGAATGGATTATAGTTTAAAGTAACTCATTATTTTCTTCTATTAACACATTATTATTGTTCCATTCGTTAGTGGCATATGTATTTAATTTGTTGGGACTTAAACATAACTCAATCTGACTTATGTTTGTCCAGGGTGCTGTCGGACTGGAATTATGGTCCATCTCAGATGGCATCTTCTTTGACAACATCATCATTGCAGATGATAAGCAAGTGGCTGATCAGTGGGCTGCTCACACTTGGGAGCTCAAGAAAAGGAAAAGTGATATGGAAACTGTAAGTTTATGCTATTTTTCTTTTTATTGGTGATCTCAAATTTTAAAATTGTCTAGAATTTTACTCGTATGATTTAGAAATTCTGTTTCAACAAAAGAGGATTCAGTAATTTGCGAAATCATACTATATTTCCTTATCAGGCATTATTCGACTGTTTTTTTTTATAACAAATAGTTCGTTTTATATTTTCTTATATTTCAATACTTTGAAATTCCTGTTCTAGTTAGTTTACATTAAAATGGCATCACATAACGCAAAAACTTGGCTCTGGGTGGAGCAGTGTGTAGTGTCAAGGAATATTTCAAATAACTCGAGAAACAAGAACCTGCTCTGGACTGGACTCCAAATATTGGATACCAAACAGCTGACAAAATTCATCAGCAAGGTTGAACTCCACAGCACCAGCCTCAACAAGTGACTTGACGTTCACCATCCCATATCTGTCCAACATGATCACAATTTATGCAAGAAAGAATGGCACTCCTACTGAGCCTTTCCTCAGCTCCTTTTTGTGAGTCGCCCCACAGGTAGTTCTTTAAAGACACACGTATTGAGTGGATAAAGAATGACTTCCAAGAGTCCAGATCTCCATATGCAGCTTCAGTGGATGTGGTTGATCAGCCTCGTTAACCATAATCATAATGGCATTGCATACAGCGAGAAGCTTAGAGAAAAATGTTCATCCGTTGCCGTCTTTCCACATTGACGTGCTGATCACCAATGGATTTAAAAACATCGTTTATAAAAGTCCCTCATGAAGGAAGACATTCATCACAATATAATTTCACAAGATGCCATTTGGGAATCAAACAATTTGTATAAAAGGTGTCATGGTGCAAAGAATGGCTTGTGGAAAGTATTTAGTAGAGCGGACAAATTTCAACGCAGTGCAGCAGCTTTCGTGCGACACCAAAGGATATTTTTTAGACGTGGCTTTTAAATCAGCGATGGTGGCGCAGAAGTTGGCGATAGTAGAAATAATCGACTGGATACTTAAAACGCTGTGATATTATCTAAGAAATTCGATAACTTCTAGTATTCCATTGTTAGATTACAGTATAGCAAAAGAAACATTTCGTTTATCACACGAACAATTACTTAGTCACGACATAACCAATTGTGATTGTCATATGTTAAAATTGTTTACTTCAAGAGGGCATGTATAAGTGAAACAAATTCAGGTGCTTAATCTAAAAATGTTTCACCACAGTTTTCCTTCGGTGAACTGTTCAGCCGTTCTTCCAAGAATCATCCAATTTTGATATGGTTATTGTATTCGGCCTATGTTGGTGTGCCGATTATCGTCTACGTTAGGTACATTCAAGGTCGAATATCAGAGGTAACCGAATTTGCACACGCAGTGACCCCCGAATTTTTTTTATACTGTAGTCTCTGCACTACAGGATCTTCTGTACTCCTCGTGGTGCTTAGAATTGCAATTAGTTTTTGGCCCTATTAGAACCATTTGATCAGTTGGAGCGCCATAATAGTTCTGCGTGTACCCAAACATGTTTGTCTGAAAGCTTTTAATGCATGTTCACATTACGCTTACCCATGTCATTATATTTTTATTTCTGTTTCCTTGTATCCCATAGGAAGGTTATATTGCCCGCATAATGAAGTACACCAATACCCATCCCTGGCTCTGGGCCGTCTATATAGTAGTTGTCGCACTTCCTCTAGTGCTCATTGTAGTCTTTTGCTGTTCCCGAGAGGTAATGGCACATCCCTTGATTTCGATATATTCTGTGTGTTTCAATGACATGACAAACCTGTTTTGGACATACAAAATCGTGAATTAAAAAATGGATATTAACTGCTAGAAGAAAATTTCAAATTCATGGGAATTTCATGGATTTTTATATTTGCCAACGGGTTTTTATCAAACACTCACAAATATATATTTTTTAACCAGTTAATTTGCTGATTTTTGTTCTCCTTAGTTTGTCATATAAAAGAAATGTGGAGGCTGGATTTTCAAATGCTAATGTATTTGTGAATTTTTCAAAGGATAAGAATCAGAAAGCTGCCAAAGCCAAGAAGAGCGATTTGCTTTCTCCAGATGATGAGCCAGACGTTCATAGCAGAGAGAAGAGTGAAGGTACAGTGGATACTAATTATATCTTAGCATTTTTCTTGTTTATATACATCACTTGCACTTCTGACTTATCAGAGCTATTCCTGATCGCTCTGCTAATATTCTTTGTTTACCTGAATTTAAATATGACACTTAGTGGTCACTTGCTCTCTTATCAGATGTCAAACTTGCATCAAACTACCATCCTCTGTTCCCGTCAAGATCAATATATACCCGTCAATATCTGGGTTTATAGATGACCCCAAAATTATCTTTGACGGCCCAAATTCAAAAGATGATTGGTGCAGCGAATGCTAGGCTTAAACTTATTCAAAATGTATTGAAGGGGTGTCCAAGTACGGTTAAGTCAGTGGCCTACTTTTCTTTGGTGCAACCTTTGCTTGAATACTGCAGTTCCATTTGGGATTGTCACCAAGTGGGGCTTGTAGGGGAAATTGAAATGGCTCAACGTATTTTGCGATATTTGTTATATGTAGATTTGGAAGAACTGACAGTGTTACAGACATGTTCTCAATATTAGGGTTGGAAAATCGTTGGAGGGAGATCAGTTTAAAGTTGCTGGTCAGAATTCTGAAGGGGGGTTGTAATGTTGTTATCGGGGAAATTATGTGTCCAGCTCCTTACAAAGTAGAAGGGTGAAGGGTTCACTAAAATGGTGAACGAGCTTCAATGTACATCTGCGTCATATTTTAACTCCTGTTTCCCTAGAATGTGTAGACAGTGTAATGGCCCGACAAGAGCCTCAAATACAGAGTCTTTTAAAATAAATCCATTCTGTCCCCAACTGGTCTTTCGGCCTCCGCCATAGGCCCCTCTCTTGGGGGTAAAATTTGTATTAGTAAGAGCTTCGCACAAATCACCATGATGATTGACTTGTCGTGTAAACAAATACAAATAAATATTTTGTATTTGTTTCGATCAACAGAGAAAGACGATGGACCCCAAATTGTTGAGCTGTCAGAGGAACACTCTGTACCGTCCGGCGACCGCGCCACACCAGAATCTGAGAAAGTGGTCGAAGAGTCTGAGGAAGAGGAACAGGAAGTTGAGGAAGAACAGGAAGTTGAGGACGAACAGGAAGTTGAAGAGGAGGAAGAGGAAGAGGAGGAGGAGGAGGAGGAGGAGGAAGAAGAGGAACCCCAACGAAAGTCATCTTCAGAGGAGGAAAATGATGACAATGAGAAGGAAGAAGAGGTATGATAAATTCATGACGCCAGATGTAATAATTTGAACATTTCGCTTTTTCATTAGCAATGTCAATGAGATTCTCGCGAAGCCTATTTTTTCAATTGAAAGAATTTAATTACATTTTTTTTTTGTGAAGGTACCGTCAGTCCAAGAACTTCCTAGTGGAAGGTATGTAGTATATCTTATTGTTCTAAAACTAAAGAACCTAGAAGGCTCACTGCTGCCTGTCTTGGAATATTCAGTGTTGCTCTGTACATTCATTGATAAGTTACATCCCCTGTTTTCTCTTAACAAATGGGTTCAAACATATTCTCTGACTTGGTACGATTTGTCGTGGCGCAGTTGGTTTAGCGACTGACTGTGGCTCGGCGGTCCCGGGTTCGATTCCCGGCGCGGGCTCTCGAAAATTTTGATCCCGAGGTCGTGGTCGTTCCCCTCGCACAGTGCCTAAGCACCATAAGGGGACGTAACGCCTGTAGTGCGGTTGACTACAGTTGGGAAATAAAAATAAAAAAATTAGCCCTTTAACCGTGTAATGATTTTCAAAAACCCACATCCTGCAGTACAATTTGTTTTTATAAAAATTTATACTCCAAAACAGTTACAAAATAAACGTTAAAAACGTTTTATTTAGAATTATTTTTTAAATCTTGCAACGTATCAGTTTGAGCAAGCTGGCAAAAAGTGTGGAACGGCAAAACGTATATACTCGGCCTTCCCGGTTAAAGGGTTAACTTTGAAAAGTTAACTAGTCTGACTGATCTGGATTATACAGAAGGTTGTTTCATGTTGACCGATTTTTAAAAAGCTTTATAAGTTTAGCACGTGCTCGGATTGATTTGATTTTTTGAACATTACTAAATTGACACTTTATGAAAAAAAATATTCAAAAACCTAAACATTAAAAAACAAAATGGCGCCGAAAGTAGATCGTTGGTTCGAGGGCTACATAAAAGCTCTTTCCGAAGAAAGAATTGGCTATTCCGCGATAATTAGAAGGTGTAGAGAAAAAAGGAACGACTGTTTCCAAGTCAACGATTTATCGTATTGTCAACGAAAGGGGAAAATCGCGAAGTTACGAAGTCAACGGGGTCAATTTCGAATGTCATTGCGATTGTCAGGAAACGTGGCCAACACATCGAGCACAACAGGTGGTGAAGAAATGGATTTTCATTGGGTATACAGCTTTTTCAAAATCGGTCAACAAACATGAAACAACCCTCTATATTAACCTCGATTGTTGCAGAACATCCATTTTCTTTGCGGTGACCGATTCGATGATTATTTTATTGGCTTATACTGTAAAATGGAAAATAGGAACATCATTAGATATAATTAATTCTGTAGAGGGCATGTATAACCAAAAAATGATTTTAGAAAGTGATTTATAAAAAATCTCGGAACTGTATAAAATCTGTTTCCAATTTAAACTATGATGGCTGCAATTTTGCAGTCCTTTTCTTTGACTAATGAATTTCGCTCTTTTCTTTCGTCAGATCTCCTCGCAGAAGACGGGCTAGGAAGGATTAATTCAGTGCAATTGAAGGTTGTTTTATTTATTATTCAATGACCCGTTCACACCTGGAAACATAGTTAAGTTTATTCATGTCTTCTTACAGCATCATAAATAATTTTTGGGACAACATGTTTTAGTATAACATCCTTCAACTCCCACTGCCCCACACCCAGCCTGCCCAGCTCGGCATGTGCCTAGCATGCTACCTAAGCCGGTGGCATAAACCGGAATTTTGTTGAGTCCATTCCTGGTTTTGGGTGGAATTATTCAGCCAGGCGCGCGTCATCAAGAGGGGAGCGTGTGTATCAATCGTGGAATATGTGGTCTGGTGGACTGGCGTGTTTGTGGTATGTCTAGATAGCAAACGCGAGAACGGGTCGTACTCGAGTGCGGACCGTTGAGCAATTAAAATAGCTATCAACTTACCTAGCCTAGCTATCACTTACTCCAGAGTTCAGAGTGAGAGCGGATGAGAATCGAGTCTGTAAACTGTTAAAGAGGGTCCTCGTTTCGATGTTAGTCACACGCGTAAGAAAACCAATCACCTGACTCACTCTTTATTTCTCACAACCTCAGTTTCTGTGCTAAATGCCAAGCTATGATCGAATCCTTTATCCGCTTTCCTCTTTTATTGAGGCTATTTTAATTATTCTAATTCCCAAGGCCCCTCAAAGTGCCACGAGCCTATATCACTGTTGGGGGTGATTCACGAATTGCGAACCTTTCATAAGTTGACACTCGCAATTAAAAATTATAATGGATTATATATTCAAAAGAAACTGTAATGTGGAAGAATTTTGGAACATTTCAGATTTCAAATTTCTAAGATGAACGTGTTCTCGGAATTTGATGAAATGAGATACGCTTGGGGTCACAAACATACTTTTTCTAGCCTGGATATTATGATCTGAAATGGAATCTTTCATCCGCGACTCTTTTTAAAAGTTTGTACTTTCGTCTGGCATTTGTTCCGGCTAACAAATGAAATGTGTGCTTCAGTTAACTAATGTGATGTGGCGGTTAATTCATTGAACGTTGCTGTTTACCACATGTTTTTTTTACATAACAATTTTTGTTTGTATTTAATCGATGACACAACTGAACATAATATATCGATTTCTTGTCAGTTCAATGAAATATTGCGTAACAGATGATCCATTACGGTAAATCAAAGTAATTGCAGCATCGCGATTCAATCGTCATAAATTTGAAGGGGTGTTTTCACTGTTCAAATTCACCTAAAGTCGCATTCGTGGTACGAGCCCCGGAATCATGGACACTTTTTTAAAAAAAATACAGCAGCTTCATGGATCCATTGCTCCGTTGGAAAGTTTTGCATTTACGTTGTGACATTAGGGGCTGCCGCAATGGTAATAGAAAATCATTTGTGTAGCTGCATTATCTGCTCCATTTCGATAATGAATCAGCATGTAGTTTTTGAGTGAGCGCCTGCGGAGCGCTCTCAAATTCAGAGTGGAGATCTATTGTAGGTGTTTGAATGAACGCTACGGAGCGCTCTCAGATTTTCAGCGGAGAGAGCTATTGAACATCTGAATAAACACTAGATTACTCAAGTATTATGCTTTTTTCTTCAGTGCATTTTTGCTTAAAAGATTTTCTAGTAATATGTTGTGTGTTTTTTTTAGAAAAATTATAAACTTGTCATTTATCGATTCATTATTCGTTTTTATATAGTAAATCAAATAAGCATAATGGTGAAAATTGTTAGTTTCGTAGTTGGCGAGATTCGAACACCAGAACGCTATGTCAATGCTCAATATTGATATCTTATTACCTTTTATTGTAATTTCCTTTACGATATATAACTTCAGGATGGCAATGGGCGACTCAAAATAACATGTTAATTTTAAGAGCGATCCGTGGCGTTCAACCAATCAAAATCTGTTGCCAAACTTCACGGAGCCGTTTTTTTAAAAAGCTCCATTTAGCAACAATTCGTTGAACCGCGCATGTAAACCGGCCCTTTACACAGACATTTACAGAAACACATTTCATTAATGAATCGATAAAAAATATAATCTCAAATGCATATTTTTCTTTTAACGAGTAACCAACATTTTGCACGACCATTTGAATTGCCGATTTTTTAAAAATCATATGGTTCATCATAACAGAGGCCTTTTATGTGTTTGTGTGACACTCACTTGAGGAGAATCGTTTTCCTTGATGCACTTTTTTTTGCTATAAAAATGCTTTTAAATAATTTTTGTTTTTCCTAGTCTTATATTAGTGACATAATATTAGCGTTTTTTTTTAATTTACCGATGTGTTTGTAATTTTCTCTAATGGAACCAACCTCCTCCTCGTTCCGCCTTTCCCCCAAATTCGTTTTAGTTCGTTGAGATTTTATTTGGAAGCATTTATTTTATTTGCGACCAAAAACGAGCAGAATGCAAAATTTTAGTGTGTTTGTGTGTGTGCGTGGAAAAATCGTTCTGCTAATGCTGTCTATATTGGTCATACTCTGGATACAATTTATTTCGTAATTACGAGCGTGACACCACCGATAATCCTTAAAGAATATTGAACTTATTTGTAAAATTTGATATTTGCACCATTTTTTGTTGGGTCTTTTGTTGTAGTCAACCATTTATCTCACAAATGATTCAATAAAGAGGTACTCAAAAATGTCAAAATGATCTCCTGTGTGATCAGTTATTTTAACGCTGTGAGGTTTAGGCCAATTTGATCGTGTCGTTCAGTCGGCATTACCACCTCTAAACTTTTGTTACGAATGATGTCAATTGAAATATTTTGCGAACGCTATGACAACGGATCAGGAAGGTTTATTTGCAAATCCGGAGCAAATTTGGCATAGATTCATTACTGAATTAGTGCAGGATTTGGTCAAATCATTAATAAAAACAAGATAAATTACAATTTACGTCATTATGCGAAAACAAATATTGCTGATACTCATTTAATGAATAATAAAACACGAGCCGATCTAAAAAATGAACCAAAATTAATTTGTGGAACAATGAAATTTAATAGCAATACAGTATCGTGTCTATTACAATCAACAAAATTAGTTCTTCTGTCGTAATGTTCGATCGAAATTTAATTTCGATCCACAAGTACAATTAATTTCTACTTATATTAATGGTTGCATCTGCATTTTATAATCATGTTGACTAAGTATTACAATCAGAAATGGTGGATTCGGGACATCACCGAATGAAAAAACGAACCGAGTGGCGTGGTCCAGCTATCCGTGGTTCAACTCCCGGTCTCTTCGAAATTACCAGTTTAATTAAATAATAGGGAGAATACCAATCGGTTCGTCTTTTCATTCGGTGCTGTCCCGAATCCACCATTTCTGATTATTATCACCCAGACGTCCTATAAATCTTTCTCATAAGTACAAGTTTTCTGTATTACAGTTAAATTATGATTCTAGTTATTTAATGAACATTGATCCGTGCAAGCAAGCAAAAAGTCAAGCAAGAAGCAAGCAAGTCAAGCAAGAATTCGGTCCTCAATCGTCAGATATTCTCGTTATGCAATACGCAAACGTCCAAAAAAACGTACCAACAAAGGTACAGAACCCTGGAGTACAGTCAGTGACTGGCGAAATATATAAAATTAGAAAACCCGATTTTCCTTAATTCTTCATTCCCAATCAGAAACGTTTTGCTGACCTGTTCCCACTCGCTACAGAAGTAATTTATGTGAATTTGCCGGTCGCTGTCACGCAAGAGAAAGGCAACTACGAGAACGGTCAAGCCCAAGAAATTCGCCATTGTCGAAGCTGTGTGGATTAACTCCCCGCTGCACAATGAACCTAACGTAACCAACCCCAACCTAACATTACTCATCTTTACGCACTAAACTCACAGAAAAACATCTGTAGTGTGGCGGCGATGCTTTTACTTTAAATACAGCTTAACAAATAAAAAAAATAAAAAAATGTCTATTTTTATTTTTGACTAGCTGATCCGGGCCACGCCTTGCTGTGGCATCCGCTTAAATGGCTCGGTCACACTACCTTGTGCACACAATTTTTCCTTTTCCCCGAGAATTCATTTGCATCCCGTTTTCCCGCTTTCATGCTTTTCCACTTTCCCGTGCTTTGTCGCTTTCCAGTGCTTTGTCGCTTTCCAGTGCTTTGTCGCTTTCC
>JAQGBY010002172.1:0-24401 GCA_034698785.1 Mycogona germanica
ATTTTTATTGGAAATGGTTTATTTCTCTTCTTAAAATAATATCTGTCTCGGCGTGTTCCAGAACACTATTTATTTGACAGTAATATTAGTTTGAGGTCGATAATTCTGCATTAGATTGTGGTCCACGTGGTCCACGGAGAGAACATATTCAAAAGAACGTTCCAGCCAGCGTGGCCTATAAACAGACTGCACACGGTCATGCCCAAAGGAATCGAATAATTACAATATACTGTATATATATATATATATACTGTATACTCCATATTGCGATTTATCCCAGTCTATACTTTGTGAGCAAGTCGCAAAAATGTCCAAGCAAAAAAAAAACGATTGTTCGAAATAATACGAGCTCGTATATTACATGATGATGATGCACGTTTATATGCGAATACCCGGTATATTATTACGCGCGCGATTCTGAAAGAGCTTTTCCAATAATATGAACTGAACTTTTAAAAGAGATCGACATACTGAGTTCTTCAATACATGATACGAGTGCGTACGAGTTTCAAGATAACCCTATATGGGAAGAGACGAAAATATGCATAAATAGATCGTCATCTTTGTCGTGTATACGCCATATGGACGGGCATATTTTTGCTGCAATATAGACCCATTTGTTGCGCTCAAATCTAAAAAAATGAAAAGAGCATTTCCAAAATCAATTTGAAATAAGTTATAGGCCTTTTACCTATGCAACACACCAGAACTCGGAAAGAAGATATTGGGCCTATACACTTTTGTTCAATATTTATAACGTCATTGACGATAGTCTAGAAAATTGATTAGAATGTAGGCCTACCTATATAGAATAGGATCCGCTTCACCTATATTCGGAAAGTAAATGTGTTAGTCTCTCTCTCTCTGTATCAGCGAAAGCTCAATGCGGCAGAAAGATATGGATCAGAAAAGCGAAGGTACAGAGTATACATGTGCTCGTGCCTACGCAAGTATATTTCAATTTCATTCGTATTTCATGAAATTAGCCTCCATTATTGGAAATGTCGACGACTTTTGATATCATTAGAGGGTTTGCGAACGCCGTTTTCAACGTCTGCAGAGTACGCGAAACACCTGGAGAGAAACTTCCAAGTCAGTGGGAGTGTGTTCATTAATCACAGTCGTTTTTCACATATGCTTAGCATAAAAACGCTTAGTTTGTCCACATGCTTGATCAACTTTTTATGAAGTTCGTTCATCAACGGACGCCTCATTTGGTCATTTTTTTATATACAGAAGGTTGGATATTTTTAGGAGTCTACGTCAGGAGAATGCTTTTTAGAACGGTGCAGATATGACATTTTTTTTTAAAAATCATTGCGTTCAACAATCTGTCATCTTCTCTGACCTGACAAGACAAATTCGAACAATCTGCAATACAGAGTATTCCCGGATCCTAAAATTATGTGCGGTTACCAGAATATTTTAAGTTTTTTCTCACTTTGTTTTCGTTGTTATGAAGTGAGGAATTTTGTCTCGAACAGTAATAATTATTGAGTGTCTTGTGTCATAGGCGTTGCCACAAAATGGGTTGCTATTATTTTTCTTTCATGCGTCGGGGGGTTACAACATCTTTACAAATGATGTCATAGTAAAATGGAAAAGGGTTCAATATTATATACATGTATTTGGTGTTTCTCGTTCATCAGGCATCAGAGCTGGTGTCGAAAGTCAAAACTGCTGGCGACATTCGTTTCACGTCGGAGTCATTTCACAAATAACACGTTGCAGCTGTCGTTGACTTACTTTGGATAGCGCTCGGGTACTTAGCGGTTAAAAGGCAAGGATAACAAGGCGCGTGTAAGGAGTTGCGGGGGCGGCCCGGAAGAGGCGAGAATGGTTGGGGGAGGTGGAGAGAGGAAGAAAGTGTAAGGGGGTAGTCCATGACCAACCTTAACATTGGGGTCAGCTACTGTCTGCACAGAAAGCTGAAAAAAATCATGCTCTGATATTTCATAACGATGTGATAATGGAGCCTGGACTGGATGCTTCAATCGATGAGGAGGTGGGGGGTCTCGTGTGGTGTGTGCGGGTTCGATTCCCGACCGTGGCTTCTGGAAATTTTCGGGTACTTTACCGGGTCGCCACCTGGGGGCTTATAAGGGCGAAAACGCTGGTGTATCGCCCTAAAAAATATCATGTGTTTTTCATTTTCAAACGCCGTGGTGCTCTCGCTGGCATATGAAACCCACTTGCCTGCGGATTGTGTTACCGGAATTTCTCTCTAGCCAGGCAATTACTTATATCGATTGTTCGAGTAACTGGATGATTACTCACAAAATGAGAAATATAAATACATGTAAGATGTGCAATTCAAAAAATATATATTTGTAACACCTACAGTACACCAGTACAGTACATGATGAAAACAAGGGTTATACTTAATGCAATGCTTAATACAAAGGCAATTGTGTTTCTATTTTGCACACTGCGTGGGCGGCGGCACGTACAGTTCAATGTGTTCTTAGTGATTCGTCACTTCCGCTAAGAAACTGTGCAGGAGAATAGAAACGCCCCGACATTATTAGCCTACATTTTATGGGGAGCGTTTCAAAAAGGATGCACGGCTTGTTGATTGCACTTGTTCAATTTGACTGCCACACCATACCATTAATTGCCATTTCTTTTTGGGGGGGGGACGCATAAAAGTGGTTTCGGAGGAGCGGGCGTAAGTCGAAGTGAGACCGCGGGCGCAAAGCGCATCAACGTTCGAGCGACGCTATTGAAACCGTCTTTGCCTCTTTGTAGAACTAGCTTAACAAGAATAAAATACTAGGGCGGGGGAAGGGAGGGGGTACACGAAGTCGACATCACTCAGTCAGCAACATAAAAGATAATACTTCTATAAACCATTAGACAAACAAGAATCGGATTCATCAAACATCGTAAATGCCGAAACTTGCTAAAAGTTCAGGAAGGCACGGTAGAGAAACGATAAATTTGATCTCTGTGAAGTTCCATCCGAGGATTTTGTCATTAAACAGAAGCGCCCCCTACAGAGGGAACTCTTAAATCTATATTTTCGCCATATTGTATATTCAAGTGCAGGTGAAAACGAGCGTCACAAGAAAATCGGGCGAAGAACACATAAACCCTAAGTGCCGTGATGACCACAATCTTGTACCGAACAAGTCGCTCTCCACTTAATTGATTTTTAAGTGTCGGCATTTCACTGATTGAATAGATGCATCCATGTCACAATTTCTTGTAAATCATGGAATAAGTTGAATGTCAAAATCAATTTATTGCAATTGATTTTGACATTAAACTCATTAAACGTCGTATTACATGTGTAACGGTCAATAACGAGAGCTTCGAGCGAAAGACTTTGCGTCGTCCGCCACTTAACAGAAGCGCCCAAGTGTTTAACACCAAGGAGAAGCTCAAACAATCAACTTAATGCCAGGTTTATCTTTACTTTTGGAACTTCAATTTGATTTGTAAAAACTGTAAAAATGATAAGTTTGAATGAAAATATTCGAAAATTTATAAGCTACGGGTTGATTTGGTACGCTATAAGGGACTGGCCGATGTTCGTACAATTAATTACATGTGTAGCTATATCTGCCATGCCCAAAACGAAAGAAACCGGTGTTTAGTGATTGTGTTCCAATTTGCACTCGAATCGGGGAAGTCGCAAACCATATGATGCAAAAGATGAAGCGTCCCCTCTGACTTCCTCCTTTAATACACTGTATATCAAGTCCTGCAAGAAGCATAAAATACGCACCCGAACACACAGAAGCCTTTTCATAAAATCATTCAGCAGACATTGCGAGGCGGAGATATACATTCAGTGCAGTATCCGTATACGCTCGCAATTGAAGTTCCATTACGCCTCACTTATAATCTAATATGCAGTAGTCATTTTATCTTTTTTTTTTTGGAAGCAAGAGGATTCTAAATATATTTAATACCCTATAATATAATGTAGTCTGCATAGGCAGCAACAGTGGGCACCCCCCACTTCATATGAATACGCGAATGTAACATCTAATCATTAATATTTCCTTAAAAGAATGCACTTGTTGGCCTATCCACAGCACAACTGAGAATATAATCGAGTTTGTTTTTAGTATAGTACTCTGTATATATGGACTAGTCGCTCACATTTCGTTTTCGTTGTGCAACTCGAAGGTCTTCGAGACGGAAAGAGTTGTGCATTTTGTTATGAGACTAGCACGATAGATAAATTAAGCTGATAATCCCTGAAGGTATAAGGACAGAAAAGAACAACGCGCACCCACTCCAGAACTTCTGAACAGCTAATGAAAACGAAATTTAAAGTGACTTCAGTCGTTCTACGTAAATCATAGTCAACAATCCACGCTCGTACAAGCAAATGATGGCGACGTGATGCGAACTGACGTGCGCAAGAGTAAATCAATGCATGAGCAATAACCGTTTTAATTCGTTGTTATCCGGGCTGCATAGTTCTAAATTATGAACCGGCTCAGTCAATGAGGAAATATTTTTCATATATCAGTGACATGTTGTCTGAAGAGCACTTATATTCATGAAATTGGATTGAATCTTCAATAAATACGATTGTTATATGCTCTTGTTGTGCAAGTATCAGGAAAATCAAATAAGGCTATTCTCATACAAACGAGATACTAACAGAGCAGGATATACAGATTTACGTTAAAGTTCATTAGATTTATAATTGGATATTGGATTTGTATCCAATAAAAATACAATTAAATATTCGTTTGGTCTGAACACTTAATATGATACATAAGTGATCAACAGGCTACTAAATGATTCGACGAAACTTCGACGATTTTTGATCGAGTGAAGCAACAGTTCGTGGTGTGGCGCCAGTCAATTGACGTTCTAGAACAAAACGGCAAATTAAAAGACAACAGGAAGAAGCAGAAAACATGAAACTAGAATTCGAATTATTTTTCGGAATGGCGTTTTTTCAACTTTCCAGAAGAGAGAGAGAGAGAGAATACAATGTTCTCAGTTGATCTGGCCGCCGTGAATACACTGAAGGTATCCATATATGTCAACGACGGTCTTTGACGGTCGATGCTTTTTCCACGTAACTTTTTTTGTGGCTTTCACAAAATTCTTCGGCAGTTTACCGCGCGGCACTTTTGAACCTTGGGAACATTTTTTTTCCTTCTCTCATTTTGAAATAAACTTGTTATCATGAAATAGTGTCTTCGTTTAATAAACCAACTGTGCCGGGTGGTTCAAACGCTTTATAATTTGTTGTCGAGACTGTTGGCTACAAAAAAGTCAAAGTTTCCTTTTTCTTACCGAAATAAATAGTTTGCAAAACCGGGCATATTCAGAAACACCTCTGGTGGCAGGTATTCATTGCAACATATGGGAGATGGCTGAGGAACACACGGGTATTTTTATGTTTTACTGTAACCGTTGATTCAAAAGTTCGAGGCGTGTGTGTGAACAATGTTTTGCGATTTTTTCCATTCATCATTTTCTTGAATTTGATGACATAGGGTCACGGCAAGCAGAACAGATGTTGCCGCCCATTCGGAACTATTACATGATCAACACCTGGGTGAGCCTGGAGCCACATGACACAGGCGGGTAGAACGAAACCAACGTCGTAGTGACGTCGATTTTGGGACGTATCGCAGGTAAACGAACTTTCTCGGTGGCAATTGAAGTGGGCCCCATTGGTTTCGCATTTGGGCGGGCCTACTCATAATTCAAAATGCTCCGAGAGAACTAGTCAACAGCTGTTTTGAATGATTTTTTACCAGAAATACATGTATTAATTAGTTTGGCAAGTGAAAACGTAAATAAAAGCCTCGAGAAAGTGATTCAAATTGTTCATCAATTTTCCTAACAGTGCAATAAAGATACTGTTTATATGGAGCGCCACAGTTGTTCGTAAAATACATTTTTTGTTGTCAATGTACATTATCGTGCTAATTAATGTTATGAAAGCATTTTCCAAACATAATCCATGCATGCAGTATAGATGAAACGAAGTTGGGAACGTTAAATTATCCAAAACTAGCGTTGTAAACTACAAAATGAAAAATGGTACCTGCTGTCCAGCTGCAACAAGTAACTGTTGTCTCTGTGCAAGCATAAGTGGAAAACTGGAACTTACCTACAAAAGAAAATGATAAATAGTACTTGATTAGCCAGACATCAATATATCAAAAGCGTCTATAAACTTTGTAAATTTTAATCGGTGATTTGACTAGCTAATTTTGATATTTGTTTTTCGAGATCACTTTCTCAATTCGTCAATGATTCTGTCTTTTTCAATGTTAGATGAAATCAAGACCGCAACACCAACAAGAGGTAAGCGGCCTGTGACGACTTCAGATTGCCGCTGAACGCCAGCTGTGGTGTTTTAAGGAATTCGGAAACTCGGGAATGATTACGAGTGAGCCTGCCCCCTCCTCCTCTTCTCCCACCCCCTATGCACCATGAGGCTAGGGAGACTCTCAATCGGATTGCCATTTCTCCAGATCCGATTGGCCGATCAGCCGTGGCGGGGGCCACGCGGCGAGCACGCGTCGGGTCTCTTGGCGCTAACATTTCTCGGGTCCGATAAGGGAAATGGAGAACCGCAATAACGTATAGGTCGGGGATGGGATGGGAGGCCGGTGTCTCGGGACACCATCGACAGGACCGGCGCAGGCCGTGAGAGCGCCGACGGACGCCGGCCTCCGTGTGGAAAGGAATACATTAGATGCGATGGGCGCAAATTGAGGAAACACGTACTACGACCACCGCAATACCAAACAAATAACGATAACTGGGAAAATTGAACTGAAATCAGATTTTGTATATTTGCCAATTGAGTCAATAGGCAATTCATCAATGTTAAGACAATATTTCAAGGTAGTTCATACTTCATACTGGTTGAAAAGAATGGTCACTGACTTCTTTGACTCCAAATCGTCAGACGAAAATGAAGATGTTTCGTGACATTAGGATATCAATTAAGCATATCACTTTTGACAATTTAAAACGCAAATTAGTTGAGAATTAAAACAGCATTTACTTCTTAATTATTGAAATATTATAAATAAAGAACGATTTGGAATTCGGGAAATGCTGTTACTGATATATATTCATCTCACATAGTGCCTAAACAACAAGAAGGGTACATTGAATTCGTACGATTATTCAATCGTAATTAATAACAGTACGACCCGTCGTGGCGCAGTTGGTTTATGACGGACTGTTGTTCGGCGGTCCAGGGTTCGATTCCCGGCGTGGGCTTTGGCTCGGGGTACTGGTGAAAATGTGCCTCTCCCAAAGTGCCTAAGCACTGAAACAGAATCTTCCTGTTGTGACCCGTCACTTCAGTGAAATAAAAAAATTAAAAAATATATATTTACCAGATCTGGCGAAAACAAATTCAAGCAACGGCACTAATAACTAAATCATTTTGGAATCTATTTTGGCGCCCTAGATATCCGATTTCGAGCAACTGGGATAAATAAATCCTTTTTTTTAAAAAGTTGTAGATTGATCTTTTCTCTACACAGTCAATTTAGTAAGACAATTTTTGGAGACGTTAAAGCTGTGCTGCGAATTTTCCTGGACGTCAGTCTATGGGAGAAAAATGTCGTTCGGCTGCTAAGGTTAGTGGCTTAGCATCGGTTTTCACTTCATGCCACTTAATTCAGAATCCTAGAATTATTGAAGCTACACATGGCAATGTTATTTCGGTTAACAAAACAAATCATTTTTTCATTTTCATTTTGTATTTCTATCGACACAATCATCTTAATTTGAGTTTAAACGTGCGCATGCAGTGCATAGCTCCGCTTATACTAATGCAACGTTACTAAAGCTTCAGGCGCCACCTGCAGTTCACCATAGTGAAGAAAAAAAACCAGGATTCATTCCCGGGGTACTAGTGAGAACGTGGTATGAAAAACCGCGATTCCATAAATTAATTAGTCACCTTTTATATTCTTTCTGTTGCAATTGTCAATTTTAATTGACGTCAGTTTCATTTTCCAAAGAAACCATGGTATTTGCCTGATCCCACGCACAAACATAATCATTTTCAACTCTGATTTGCGCCTGTTCTCATTTTGCGGCTTCTACGGTATTTGTTCAGGCTCCAACGAGCACGGTGCGTGGCGGTCGAGAGAAATTTGCTGCCGCCAAATCGATGGACGATCACCGACGCGCGCGTGGGCGGAGCGCGTTGCTGCAGGAACGGCCACAATCGTATATGGCAATCAACAGACCCTTAACACTTCATCAATGGATCATCAATCTTAACTCCCATATAAATTTATACGGCTGAACACTGTGTACAGTGCGACGCCCAAGGAGTATTCACCTCGACCCGCTCAAAAGATACAAGTGCTCGTACATGGAGTTTATTTATTTATCACGCGCATTATTAGAGATACACCATGGCAGCGCTTCTTAATCTTTAGTGACACTCATTCTAACCACTTAAAAGTCAATGTACGATTGTGTTGTCACGATTTTAATAATATTATTGCATTGCCGTTTCCTTCAGTTATTTATTTTCAAGGTACGTGTGTAAAGATATCGAAGTAGAATTCCACCACTTTCTTGATCTGTGTTAAAATCGCCCATGAAGCGATCATTATTTTGTCAATGCTCGAGAATAAATAAAAGTACGACTCGTCGTAGTCCAGTCGGTATTATGACTGACTGTGGTTCGGCGATCCCGGGCTCGATTCCCTGCGCCGGCTCTCGATTATTCGATTCCGGGGTACTGGTGAAAGGAAAATGTGCCCCTCACATAGCACCTAAGCATCACGAGGGGTACAGGAATTCCTGTAGTGCAGTGACTACAGTGAATTAAAAAAAAAAATATATATATATATATTCGCAAAATTGGATGCGATGCGGCTTAAAGGTTTTTGACATAAGCAAAATTCCAATATCCTGACAAAAACGTATGTACCTTTTTACAGATGGGTTGTTTGAATGCAATTATCCACAACGCGTTTTTCTACTGCCCATAGGTAAATTATATTGTTTGCCAAATCGTTGTACGAGCGATAACAAAATTTCCAGGAACTCGCCTGCATCGTACTACGCCTTCCGTTTCAAGAACATCCGGTCCAATCCCTGGAGAGATTGTTCAGAGCAAGCGGGAACAATAAATATAAACTAAAGCGCCAATGAGAATGTAGCGAAAAACGTGTCTAGTACTTTTTATGATGCTTTTCGTATCCTATTCTCTCGTCTTAAGGTGTAATTTTGGCGAGTAACGACTTGGATTTTCGTAGGTGGTCTCATCGAAGAAATTCTTTGTAAAACTCAGTATTAAGCTTTAGGTCGTCGCCTGTCCATTAAATGATTTTTTTAAGGATTCATTTGTATTGGGCTACAGACTGAGAAACGGTTGACTTAGGCGGTTGGCTAGAAACTGGATTTGCGAATAATTTAGAGCACCAAATGACACTGATCTGTGACAGTTCTCAGTAATGCTTGTTGCCATACCACAAAACCGAACGCAGATTATAATTTCATGATCAGAGGATTATCTCCGCAAGAGTTCGAGCTAATGGTGTGCAAGGTAAACATACTTGTATCGTGCATGACTTCATTTCATGTAAATTTCTTGGTCGAGCCAAGTAAATGTTTTGAGATTTAATTGAAACTGCAACCTCAATTGCATATATATATTTTGAATATAAACGAGTATATATACTCTATTATACTCTGTATTCTCAAAATTCCGCGAAAACTAAAAAAGCAGACAGCTGAACGGTGTTGAACCACAACATCGATCGTTGAAATCCATCGCTTGCGTTCGAATTTCTTAGCATATGCAATTTTTTATGGACTCTTTGAATGTTGCAAAATGCCCGGGAATGTCTAGAAAATCCCCACCTACCATAATTCTATCAAAATCCACGAAACTGTTTTTAAGAAAGAAAATCCAATACATAAGAATAAATCTTTACAAAATGCTATCATTTATAGCACACATTTAGCGAATTATGACGATAGTTAACATCAAATTACTGTTAATATCGATAAATATATCACCCGATTCCAAAAATGTGCCGTATTTATGAATAACTAATGTACTCGTCGTGTCTGTGCTTTTATATAACGACCCTCTAAGCATTTTGTACACATGACCGCTAAATCGATAACTGCAAACATATTTCTGTATTACGCACGAACATAGAATTATATTCCGTAAGCCTTTGGGGTTGGTGGGCCAGTGTAGACCATATGCGAGGCACTGTGCTGGAAACCTCTTAATTGATTAATTGCAAATTAAATAATCCTGCGTTGCCGCTTTTGTCCCATGTTTCGCTTCGCGCCTTCATGGGGGGAGCGAGTCCAACAAGCCGACGTTTGCACAAGCCACAATGATCGCATCTGCGAGAGGCCATTTCTTTGCCACCCATTGGATCCTCCCAATACCTGAGAAAATAGAAAAATATGTCCTATGCAATTTAGAATACGTGAAACTGTTACCTAAGAAGTTGGATATTTGTAGTCAGCGAACATCTTGTGGGGATCGAACAACAAATATTTTCGATGTAGACACGCACTATCTGTCCGATTCAAAGGTAGTCAGTTCCATCCGAGTCTTTTCCTTTAAATTTTATTTTTTTGGTTGGGAGGGTTTAATGGTGTCAGTACTCAGTAGCGGCACCGGTCCATCTCTTGCAATCGAAAAAAACTCGCCGATAAACGATCCACTAGACAGTTTGCTATTTCGTGGGCGCTTACTGTGCTCGTGATCGTCGGCTCGATTCCCGACCAAATATTTCGGAATATTCCTGCACACGCCAACCTTAAGGATGGATAGCCATGCGATACTCTACTGAACTGTTCGATATCAGGTACACCGTAAACGTCAAAATTCCTGCCTATAGGTAGCATAATATTAAGCCAAATAATAAAAAATTGACTAAGCCAAACGGTTACGTGGAAGCGCTGGTGGATACCGTAATCCACTTTGCACATTCAATGTGTTTTGCTTGTAATTCGAAGACATTCGATTGCACACAAGGGGGTCCAATTACACGAAGAACACGTATTGTAATACTGTACATTGGTTGTGCAATATTTGTCTGCGGACTTTTCTTCCAAGAAGACGTACTATGAAATTAGCTGTACGACAACTTCTTGAAAATTACGAGGGAAGCTTATACCTTGTAATTTAACCTAAGCCTAGTCTATAGGCAAAATATCAGGTCGCCCCCTGGGGGTTTAGGGCGGAAACGCTGGTGAACCAACCTACTTTACAAATAGTTCAAGAGTAATTTAGCTAAACGTTCGATCGGGAAATTGTCATGACGGTTCAAACAACCAGTGAATTAAATTTGATGACGCACTCTTGGATTGTGGGGGTCTCAGGAGGGATAACATTGGTTGATGCGGCCCCGATCCCACGGCGCTCGATCTCGGATCTCACCGCCGCCACCACCACCATCACCACCCGCGTGCACTTCCGAGAATTAAACAACTAGCCGGTCGCAATCACATTCCGGTTAAGAGTTCGCGTCTGCTCTGTATATGCGTACAGTGTTCACTAAGTATTTGGGTGTTCCCAGATTTATATCCTTCTGGATTAGCCAGAGGTTTTCTGATCACGGGGTGTTGAGGGCAATTGATTTACCACTTGTGGATTCTTCTACTTTTGCGCCTGTGAATTGTTGTACGAACTTCAAGAGACATTAAATGAAGATAGTTGTTATTAAAATGATAGAATCATAACACTAATGGCACAAAGCCAAACTCATTTACATACACGAATAGTCAAGTTAGCCTTATCGGTAGTTAGGTTAATCTCGTCGCGTTTGCAGATGAGTTGGTATTATACCCGGAAGATGGTATGTCGAACATCTAAGATATATCGGTTTTTTGCACGTTTTATTAGGCTCTCGTATTCTTTTTTTTTTAAAAAGCAATATTTTAATTTAAAAATGGAAGGACGCTGTTATGATTAACCATATCGATTTTTTTAAATCTCAGAAGTGGAAATTGAATACATGTTTCGATATTTTATCTACAGATTACCAAATTAAAAGCCGTTCAAATTATGTTCTGGTTTATGTCTCTCTGAAACACGCACTAGCACCCAAAACAACTTGTACTCGTATGTAAACGTGGTTTGAATTTGTAACTTGTAAAATTAACATTTTCGCATGGATAAAAAAGTGATACATGTTCATTTTTTAAGAATATCCTGCTACACAGGCTTTCACAACTACTGAAAATTCAAATTTGGAATTAAATGTATTTGACCTGCAAGTACGTTTTCTGGCGTTCTAACGTAGCCAACAGTACAAGCACCAACATCATCCGCACTACATATCATCCGCATCTCAACTGAATGGAAACTAAATTAACCTTCGAAGGAATGAATTCATTTTTCAACTATTTCATTTTCCACCAGAGACTCGAACCAAGGATTCAAAAATGCTGTTTAGAGCACAACCTGAACTGTTACATATAGTCGCCGAATAGTCCGCAGTTTCGTTCTTTCTTACTGAAATGAGTTTATAGGTCGTTGAATACTAGACTACCTGTACTACAGAGACCCACAACAAATTATTGCCGAACAGATGCTTCAGATCGATTGTTGCATGATTCCGAATAAGTCCCTCAGTTCGACAGATCATCCGCATAGTGAACACTCGAACGATAAATGATTCACAACGAATGCTTATCGTCCGCGGGTTATAATACGCCAAGAAGTACGATCTTCATGTTCTCTATCAATGTTTCCTCTGTATAAAATAAAACCTGATTCGACGCGCGCCTCACGTTCAAAGCAAGTCGGATGTGGTGTAATTTTGCTCGAGGTCATGCAATGCAAATGTGATTGATAGTTATGAGGTGACTTTATTACAAGCCACTGAACCATACCATTTATATTTGTGGTAAATTTATGACAGTTATTTTATTCATCAACCAAAGCCTTTTTTGCTCCAAGCGCTCAATATATATATTCCATTCGTGTTTTTCAAACTGGAGGCCAGTTAACAAGCTCAGAAGCTTGCTTTCTATTCAGTGTTCCCCGTATTGTGTAAACAGATGATTAAATAAATTTTGCTTGCAGGAAACGACCAGAAGACGTAATTAAATTTATGGCCGGCGGTAAAAACTTTATAATAACAAAATAATAAGCAAGGTAATAAAGTAAAAACAAATTTATTAATAACAACCGAAAATTTATGATTCGTAAAATTCCTGTAGCGCAGCGACTACACTGATGGGAAATAAAATAAAAAATTGCCTGGAAGTACAGAAAATTCAGAACGGAAGTCCACATTTGCATGCATCGAAGCTAACTTAATTTATTATTGATTTATTCACGCACTCGTTATGTTTTTGATGAGGGGTATGCCTGGACGGCACTCGATATGTTGATAGCGTTTACCAACAACGATGCAAAGCTTTAAAATCATTTATTCTAACAATATTTGTCATCTTTTCTAAATAAGGGTACTCTCAAATACGATAAAATCCCACTTGATGGTGACAAAACTCCCACTAAATTGTAAGTTTTAACAGTTCATTTTGTAGACGGAGAAGGGGATGAGAACCTCGTGTCACAACAATGCAAAATCGCACGAAGCCATACTATCATTGTTCATGCATATTCTGTGAATATCTCCATTGTGGAGTAACGTGTAAATGGAGCAATGGAAATTATAAGGCTATTCGACTTTCTGAGTTTAAAAAATGAGTGAGGGGATTGAAGAGGATTTTCGTCAAGTTCTTCTAAGGTCTCAGAAGTAAGTATGCCTGCAAAGAGAACGCTGCAAAACACATACCAGTCGCGTCTCCAATTAGTCATTTTGGTGTCCAAAATCATGTTCCGGTGAGATTGGGCCGTCACGGTCCACTTGTTGTCAGTCTTCAACTGGGAATTTCAAAGAAAAGTGGGAATCTCGAAAGGGACATAGAAGAAGAAAAAGGAGGGGGCGAAGAATGTACGGCTCGTTGGCGTAACTAATGACGTCTTGACACCCTATATATAGCCAATGTCATTCCAAGATTGCATCGACGTTTGTTGGAGCTAAAGTCGAGTGTGGGGTCATCCATTGAGTGCAAAGTTAAAATTGAAAAAGGAGTTAATTTCTTTTCTTTCTCGGGAGTGTATTTCCTTGAATGTTCTAATAAAAATAACCACTGAGAATACCTCACTACTGGTTCTAAAAATCACTTTCTCTTTAATTGTTTGTGCATCTGTTTTGCTTATACGACATGTACATGTAGATTACAGGCGAAAGCTCGCTTTGCAAAAACGCTTATACATATATCTGTACACTGCATGTGGTTGGGTTCTCAGAAAAGAATGACTCCAACAATCATGAAAGCCAATATTGTTACGACAGTTCGAGCATATTACAGTCTCGGAGCATACATAATGGGGTGACGAGCCAATTATCGTTTGGCCACATTTTTCCAATATTGGATTTCTTGGAACCTGAAAGAATCCGTGACGCAGCACAGATACGATTTAAATCTGATAAAACAAACAAAACTAGTTTTTTTCTTTAAAAACAAACAGTAAGCGTACAGAAATATATATAATAACTTGAATGACATTTCTATGCACCTCATCGAATGAAGAAAATAAAATTGATCCAGACAGACGAGACGGATGTCAGTCAGGAATAGCAGTATATCATGTTTAAGAACTTGTTCGGACTATGAAAGAATTTTATCTGAAAAGGCACTCCATTAATTCCCTGCGGAGCTTGAGATTCACGTCGATTGCTCAACGTTTGAATTATGGGTCGAGTCTTCCGCTGCCGGCATATATGTAAATTTGAACTTGTAAAGCTTGACAGGTAAAAAATTGACTGCACTTGAATAACCCAGTTTCGGGTTTCGTGAATTCGAGATTGGATCATAAGACTTGACGTCACCAGTCAAAATGCGTGACAATTTGCCAAATATTGGCAGGCAGGTCAATCTCTGATCCAATTTGATGGACACTTTTCACCAGTCGGGAATCGTTGGAGCGCTCGTGACGTGGTTGCCTATTCGAATTATGTGGAATGGCAACAAATTACCCAGACCCGAAATCAAATTTGCTTAGAAAAAATAAGGAATTTCGGATACCACACAAATCTTCATTAAAGATGTTCCTCCCACATGAACATGGCGACACTCACGAGTTGCCGGGCCACCCAATTTCTTGTCGTCATTTGCGCCCGAATCGTAAGTGATCGCTTGTCTCCTACGCTTGTTTTACAAAGCTTCCTCGGCGCGCCGCTTGGCTTCCACGTTTTTCCCCCTACTCTAGACACGAAAACCGCAGCCGGGGACAAAAATAACATCCCAGAATTAATTAGGGGTTGGCTGAGAGCCCACTAGTAAAGTTTCTAGGTTTTTTCTTACTCTCACCCCACTGATTCTACCAACGAAAAGCGAAGACGCGATACGCAATTTGGAACGAGGCTGACTGTCACGATTCAGTCGCTGTTTATCATGAGCCCCATATATACTGAGTATATCCCAGTAGTGAACGTCGGTGGCATAAGCATGAATACACGTATTCGTATGTTTGACAGGGCTGGTGGAATCGCAGAGCTACTGTATATCTATGACTGGCGTGACAGTGACCCCAGGGTTACGGGCTCGCGGATAGCGGGGTCGAAGGTTGTGCAGCTAAGGTCAGGCAGGCTCGGTGGACGTCGATTGGAGACAATGAAATTAACTCGGAGGGACGTCCCGCTAGACGAGTGGGAGCAAATGACGGGATAAATTGTACGCGGATCACGTAGACGCTCTTATACGCTCGTACATACTGTAGATCTCAGAGATAAGCTTCACAATCCACCACCCCCCGCCTAGCGCTACTCCGACATGAAAAGCAAACCCCTGCCATGCGAAATAGTCGTTAGGACAAGAGCTGTGACATGGCCGGATACACACTGTATTTAACAGGACAGTCAGTGTACAACAGTGCAAGAGCAGACGTGGAAAGATATAAAAACAGTATTTCAGTCGAAGAGCATGGCAGCGCCCGGGTCTCATTCGCTTAATTTTTGGTATGTTTCACAATTTGTGGGAGCTAAATCTCAAAACAGGCGATTAAAATCAGATATTTGTTCTTGAACTTAACTCGAAATGAAATTTAGGAGTAGGAAGCAAATGTTATTATCGAAAGCGGTCGGTGTTAAACCATATATGTATCTTAGACAGAGAACAATATGCATGAAGGCCGATGCTTCACTATTTTTAAATGCCAAGAGTGTTCTTGATAAAAAAAAATTAATAACAGGAATGCGATCAAATTCTAAAAAAAACATTTGTGCGACTGGGTACTTAAAATAAAAAATAATGTAGCACTGTGTAATTTATTTTAATGAAGACAAAATCATCGATGCTTCTCCTTATAAAGTGTGCGCACCGCGTTGCACGATGTGAAGCAGCGAAGTCCAAATACTATCCCTGATAAATGATGGGACTGCAAAGCACAGAAAAGGTTCACGGGCGCGTCGAAACATTGGTTTTGAAATGCAGCAAACAAATTTGAACAAAAATCGCAGTGCGTCGGCATCTTCTTTGAGCACTCGCCACGTTGCCCGGTCTTATTTACTCTTGCGTTGTCACCAAGTATAGCTCTCCCAATATAGGCAATACTCATAAGACACAACCATGCCTATACACGACCATTAGGCTCCTTGTGTTGTGGTAATGTGGGCAGCCAGAAGAAGAAGATTGCTCCTTTTTTTTCTTGTCCCGGCTCGCCAGTTACACCCCACACAAAAACAGACATCATTAGATTTATTGCGTATTGATTGGTCATTGTTCCGGCGAAATGGGTCGACGCTAAAAACAATTAAAAGCCAGAATCTCGGCGGCATCTCATTCACCGACTGAGGCTCCCTCTGGATGGACCGAAGCGGCGACCTCAGAGGTCCCGTTTCCGCCTGTCACCAACAAGACCTCGTACTAACGGGCGAATGTGTTGGACAATAATTTGCTCGGAGTTTAATTGCTTATTTATTTCCGTCGAGGAAAAAAAAATCAGAGCTAAATGTACGGTCTGGTTTGCTAGGACGTAAAGCGCTGCACACCATCAGTTAACTGTTTATTGTCCACTCTCAACTTTGTGTAATCGGACCATTAGATCCATGTCAATTTGCAGAGGCGGCTCAACAAGGCTCAACTATTAAATGAAGATTCCAGCAAGTCAAAGCAAATTCAAATCAACAACCGGTTGCTCCTTTTTGATTCTCACATTGTAATGGAGCTTTCAATTTCATGAGTTGCACTATGGGAATTTAAAAAACATCGTATTGAAAAATGCTACTTGATAAAATGGTGTTACTCTCATCAAAATTCAACAGAACCAGCAATATTTTTGCAGAGTTTGATAAGTTGTACAGTTTTGCCTTTTTTCAGCGCCGCTCTTGAAAAGTAATACACGAACGTCTCTCAAGCGTTTTGGCATTATTGGCAAAAATTTGTATTTTTGTATAGCTACAGGTGATTTGTGAGGCTTGGCCTCGCCGGCTACAGTTGACGAACCGACAGAGCTCATCGCCGATATTTGTCCTGCGCCAAATAGCGTATATGTCTCACCGGCATTTGGCTACCGAAACGCAAACAGTATTGAAGGGTCTTGCATCGAGCTGAAAATGCACACGTCAGAAAGAATATTTGATCAATTATCGATGACGACGGAAGGGGCTAGTGTTGAGACTCGTTCCGTGAGATCCCCGCCAGCAATGCTGCATAGCTCCAGAGAAGCGGATTTCACACTTTCCTGAGACCCCTGCGTGATTCATCCTTGCGCAAAATCCATCTAATTTCATAACTTAAATAACAGTCAGAGCATAAAACATCATCATACGACTGACACGATTTCTTGTTGAGCTCCAATTTAAATTTTATATTCGGAGATTACGAAAATTGTATGACTTTTGCGTATTCTTATTGGAACCAGAACAAATTGAGCGGATGAATGAATTGCTGGGTAAGCAAAATCCATAACGATAAAATTAGATTTTGAAAATGTAATTTCACAAAAAAGAAACCTTTTTGGTGAAATGATTAAGTGTGGTCACATGAGGATATCCCAGTGACTGCTGGTGAAAGACTCGTCTGCACGGAAACCTGGGGTGGATGGATTGGGGTTGGGGGCGGTAAGGGGCACATTGGATTCCACCAAAACTTGGGTTTTCCGCTGCAGCACGCGGCCATTAGTGCAAATACAGGAAGGCGTGTTGATAAATGCTGACTTAAGCGGATACTGCGAGACTGGGTGGATGGGGGAAGCAGCCTCAGCAGAGCGCCGCCGTATATCGACCACCAATAAAGTACCAACAAATCCGCATGCACCACTTGGCTGCAAAACAGAAGAAAACTGGCGTTAATAAGGAGAATAGCATAGCGACAGTAAAGGAGTTGGGGCGCGAAAAAATGCTCCGACTTCGTCAACTGGACCCCACTTCACCTAGCAAACAAACAATCATGAACTCATTTTGCGCCAACAATGCACTTAAAGTAGCAGCGTATTTAAGGAGTTACATTCGAGCACGAATTTAACTCAAGCCCAATTTTTTTTAAAAATAAAATTGCAGTCCGTCGTTTGACTTGTTTCTAACCAAAATGAATTTGCCATTGGTGATCAATGTGTGGGGCAACTTGATGGATCAATACGCGCCCCATCTTCTGTCCACTACCCCTATTCTTTTTGCGATGTCTTTTTCTCTCCTTCACAATCGTTCATCTTTCGATCGTCGTCTCTCAGCGGAGCTCTCAGTTGTTCCATTTTATTCGACAATACTCTTTCCCCCCTACACTGTAACGCGCGACTCCCAACGTTCTTTGTTCTTCAAACCCCCTTCCTTTTGCTGTCTCTCCAATTCCTGCAGCACATGCGCTATACCCACACTTTGTGCGTACGGATAAGTATGGTTTTTCGTCCGTGGTCGCCAATAGTCGATATTGGATTGCACGCAGTTCCGGTGACGCCGCGCTCGTAGCACCGTTCTAATCTGAGAGTCTACCGAGCGAGGAATCCGCTTTGACGACGCGCGTGTGTAGTTTGCAGAGTTTTGAGGATGAGCTAAATATAGTCATATTTCCGGAGCAATCGAAGTAAACAAGCAAAAAAAGCCAAAAACTGTTAAAACAACTTTTGGAGACTGCATGTGTGGATTTGGCAGAAATATGAAGGGAGTTGCGGAACAGCAGAACTTTAATATGTATGCGAGTGGCGTGCTCGCTGTAGCAAGATGAATGTCTTGCTGGCGGTGAGAGGAAACCGTACAGTGTAAATATAATATGCAATAGAAAATTTGTGATTTTGTGATCATAGTCACGTTCGCAATGTTTATTGTTGAATAATGTCGGACTTACTGATCTCTTGAGATATTTGTTAAGGAGGTTCACCCTAAAACCCACCAGGAGGCGACCTGGTAATTTTACCTAGTCCAGACTTAGTATAGGCTACCTAGGTAGGGATCTTTAACGTTTACCTGAAATCGTACAGGCACGAGTCCCACGGCATTATTTCCATTCCGAAGGAAGGCGTGCGAAGGAATTTCGCTCGCCCGAAAAATTCCGAAGGTGTCGGTCGGAATCGATACCGCGATCACGGGCCACGAGGAAAACACGCTATTCTCTCGAACACTTACTGATCATTAATGGGTTGTCACGGAACAGGTCCTCTTTATTTTTGTTGCTTTTTTAATTAAAAGCTCACCAGTCTTCGATATAGGAATTTCGATCCCAGGGTACATAACGTCTGTAGTGTACGTGGTTAATTACAGTTGATTGGAATTTTTTAAAAATAATTAAACTCTTCAATTTTGGAAGTATTTGAATGCTGATTTCAACACTGAGATTTCACTAATTTCAATTTTATTTTGCAAAAAACGAATAGATGTATTTGTTGGTTTCTCTCCAAGTATGAGCGAATCTTTTGGTGATTCAACGGGTGTGGAAAATCACAAATCACGATGAATTTATCTGGCTAGTCTGGTTGGCAACCTTGCCAAAAAATCTTAGACGCGATACATCCGAGTACCGGCTTAAAATAGTAAAACTATTAAAGTAAAGAAATAGGGGACGCAGACCCTGCTTGACAAGTTCGGTCGGTTTAACACCAGGCGAAACAAGCATCACAATCATTGAAGTGTAATAAAAAAATCTCTGAAATCCAGGACGCTCTCAAACCCTCCCCCCCCCCCTCCTTCCAACCTTCTTCTCCAGACACCCGGACCGAATTGAGCGGACGTCACGTGGGGAAACAATGTAAATGTCAAGCAAAAAGTTTACTGTCTCCATCCCTCCTCTGTGAAGAGCCTTACTGCGTACTTCGCGAACATACAATGTATATTGACATTTATATTTGTCTCTTCAAATAAAGATGTACCTTGAAAAAGATAGTTTATAACAAAAAGCTGCTGAATGGACAATAATGGCTCTTGTCCAACTGTAGCAGGACATTAAAAACAAGAAAACGTGGTGAGTTAGGGGAACTGAGATTTCTACTCACGTTAAAGACGACACATTTTTCGTCTCGAGCTTTGATCTACATTCATATTTGAATCATACTCAATTTTTGTTGTGAGAACATTGTGAACATTATAAGCACCTCGCATGAGACATGTGAATGTCCTGCGGTTTATCTGGAAGGCAACTTCTGCTATTAGCTCTTGTTGGTTGACTGTAGGCGCCACCTGTACACGAGGTCACCAACTTTTAACATGTGACTGCTAAGACATTATTTCGCGATTCCGTTGGAATCCTTTGCAACACTCATGTTATAACAGCACGGCCCCATCGATTGTTATGCCTTCTGATCAGCGAGTTTGATAAATTGGTGAGCTGCGTGCGGTGCGGCGTCAGGTCTGCTGAACTAGGTGCCGTTTTTTATTTATTTATGGGCAGCGGACGAGGCATAGGTGAATGGTACCATTAAATTGCCATCCCCGCTTGCCGTTTATCACATGAAATGATTCATTCGAGACAAGAATTATTGTTATTATTTCCCGTCTTCTCATGAAATGGTAAATCATAGATCGAGGCGAAAGGATTTTAAAAGGGCCACTCAATACGAGATCAGTCAGGAGTTCCTCATTCTTGTCTTGAAATCGATTGACTGGTCATTCTCGTCATGTATTGTCAGGCCAAGACAAGTCTTGTCCTGTTTCGGCCTTATAGTGAATTCACAAATTGCAGTTCGGTATCAAAACTTCTATTTGAAGATTCACTTATTACAATTACAAATACCTACAAGCACCCCCGGATGGGGTCTATGGCGGGGGTCGAACTACAAGTTAAGGGCAAAGGTGTGGTTGTCCTATCCTAACAGGCCTTTGACTTGAGATTCGTTACGCCTATTCCACTTGAGGTACCATACATTAAAAGCAGTTTCCAAAATCTAGAAGCTAACGATTTTCGAATTAATTTATTATTGACAAATTCCCGTACTAAAAATGATGTGAGTTCAAAGTAAGCTATAATAATTTAGCCTTTTCTTCTTCTTCGTATTATGGTTGTATTGAAAAATGCGGCCAGATTAAAATTAATATTTTCTGTTACGCTTCTTTCACTTCGGGTTCATTGTGCAGACAATGAAATCCATTTCTGATTCCTGTTTGTGAGAAACACCAAGTAGGTGAGATTGGGTAGGGGGTCACATTATGGGAGCATAACCAAAAAGAAATTCTCGTTATGAATGAATATTATCTGTACATGGTCATAGACCTTAATAGAAAGCCACTGAAATGTATTATTTGGCTTTTCTTTTACTGGAAATCCACAAAACATAGGACTCGAGATTTCTTCTTTAGCTGATCTTCGAAGTGATCCGATATACATGTATCTGATACATGTACATCAGAACACAAACATTAACACTTTTCAAGGATCCCGTCGCCTTGATAACGCGATACAATGTTCCATTGATAATTAGAAATCGGAAATTCGGGACAGCACCGAATAAAGAAGACGAACCGAGTGGCGAACTCGCTTTTATAATATTTTGCTATTATTTAATTAGAACTGGTAATTTATTATAAAAGCGAATTCGCCACTCAGTTTGTTCAATTCAAATCTTTCTGATAAATAGGAAGTTGTGCCCGGGACAAGGTGTTCCATTGATGGTAATGTCGACGTGTTGCTGGTTGTAAAGTTTAGGGGCAGCATCGAATTTCGCTCGCGCGCATTCCCTATTTGGAGCTCGTGGCCTTACCAGGAGAGTTAATGTTGGTTTTTTATGTAACTTCAATAATTTTTTCAAATGATTAGAAAAAATCGTGTTACAGGTATTCTTGAAATTTTTAATTATGGTGAGAGCTGATGTCTTTAGGCAACAAGAAATGAAACGTCCAATGAAATAGCTACAGTACATGAGAAGGATTATTAGCAGCCCATAGACGTCATCGCCGTGGCGCAAACATAGACGTCGTGTTTTATTTAACGGCGGAAATCAATTCATGTCGTCAGCCGTCGACATTGCTCATACGGCAGTTTCGTTTGATATACGTATGATGGACAGCAATTATCGACACCGCCTCAAGTTAGCGAACGTGGGTTCGTTAGATATGGCGGATGGCGCGGCTGGGAAAACTCAAATAGACACGGAATGACGAAATGGAAATGGCCTCTTAGGGGTGGCCACCAGCGAAGTACAATACGAGAATTCCACGAGGGAATCAGCTGGCGCACCGAATATCGTGTCAAGGAAAACATTGGGACATTCCAATATGATACTGGAAAAAAGCAGGAAGACGCTGCGCCGCCTTTTCATACACACATGCATCAATGGGGTCAGTTTTGTGAAAGCGCTTTAGTCGAGCGCAAGGTGAAGCTAGGGGTTATGCAAAGTGCACTTTAATTTGCTGGCTGAGCTGTGGCGCTGTCACTTTGTTTTAAAGCGATTTCGCTATCGCTCGCCCATTGAAACACAAGAAGAAAGGAAACAGTGATGGTGACTTTTTCTCGAAAGATTAGCCGAACATCGATTCCCCTTAAGCTAAGCGACGCGTTGTTAAACTCAGTTTCGTGAACCCCTAAGTCCATATCAACCCACCCGCATTCTATTAATTTATTTTAAACGCTTTCTAAAACGTTATCGGGACATTGTTTGACTGAAGACTAATGAAGAGTGGCAACTTTTTTTTTGCGGTTGCAAAGCATATATCTGCGATACACAGGTAACTAATTCGGCGAGACACCGATAATTCTCTAGTGACAAGCCCATAGGCGTACCCTGAGGCGCCCCCCATGCGTTTCGCATCGTCGCCCATTAACGTTCCTCGACCCGCTTATAGCATTAATTGACCGTGCAATGTGGCTGATTGTCTCCTATAATATGCAGCGTTAATTAGGGGATTCTGATGCCACGTTTAATGGTGCTGGTACACCTTCCACTATGTTAAGGCTCTTATAGTGGGCTGGACCAGGATAGAATGTGGCGGATTGAGGAAACGCCGAGGACGAAAACGTGATTACGTGGAAACAGGAATAGTGGGAAGAGAGATCAGCCACATTGGTCAGACGCATAGATTATTTCATTCCCGGAATTAAAATTAACACTTTTGGAATTAAGTGAACTTGTTTTTATTGGCAGTTAATATACCAACTAGATGAAACGTTGGAGTGGAATAGGTTAATTTAGATTTGTGACTAAACAATCGTGTTCATCAAATGTTTTGCAAAAACTTAGGCGTTTGTGCGAGGGAGATACGGTGGTCAAAATTGTATGTATAATGTAAATTTGGCTAACCGCAAGAAGTCGTTGACTTCCGCCATCTTACACGTTCCACCACTTTTTCGGATGTCGTCCAAGCCGCGAGCTCAGAGTCATATAAGAACAGAATGGCAGAAAGTAAGAATTCGGCGATCGAGCCTAGAGAAAAACCTCGTTCGTTTATGGCTCGAACCGTGGAAATCCAGCAGCTGTTGGTCATTCGTTAACCGTATACATACGAGCGCCCATTTATACGTTCAACCGAACGGGTCATAATGTCTGCCGGGGTTTGTCGTCGCGGTGTGCGGGGGGTGAGGGTGCACTGCTGGAGTGAAAAGTGCGGGGACGTGTCTCGTGTCGCTCACCGTAGATGTGACTGACGAGTGAGTATAGACCAGAATATGGGGTAGCCACACCATCTCTTTCTTCCTACTTCGTCACATATGTAACTCGGTCGATTTCAATAATCAAATCACATCTCATGTTATTGTGTTACACAATATTTTGTTAACAAAGTCCAAAGTGAGGGTGGTAATTATTAACTTTTTAAATTTTCAATATAGCATTTGACTTTTATGAAAATATTATGAACTTCGGTTAATGGGTGCATACAACTGCTGTAAGATTGCAATCGAAAACGTTAAATCAATTGTGCGTCACCAATCAAGGCTATGGGATTTAAAATGTACGACTCGTCGTGGCCCAGTTGGTTTAGCAACTAGCTGTGGTTTCGGCGGTCCCGGGTTCGATTCCCGGCGCG
>JAQGBY010002173.1:0-24398 GCA_034698785.1 Mycogona germanica
TAAATTTAAACAATTAATTTTTTATTTCATTGGTGGTTACTATAAACCCAGGCAAAGCCGGGAACCCCTCTTGTATTAGTATAAAAGCGAATTCGCCACTCGGTTCGTCTTCATTCGGTGCTGTCCCGAATTCACCATTTCCGTTGAACACAATGTTGAAATAATGTTTTGTTAATTAAAGTTAAAAGTAATTATGACTAGATTGGAATCACGTATTGTGCGTTGATGTTTTTGATAGGACACTTTAGCTGTGTGTTTTGGCAATTACCAATTTCGCTTTCCGTTATTCCGCATTCCTACCGCCGTTTTGCGAACTACATGTGTGCTGTCGCAAAACGTTGAGATATTCTTCGTAGCCACACTCCTAAGAATTTCATAAATTTTAAGACGCGACCATTGAAATAACGTTTGAATTGTGCTCGATGTTTGGAATCGACGCGAGTCAGAACTTCAGGATCACTGCTAACTGGTTCATGTAGCCGATGCAATGATCCAAATGCATTGTTGTATGACTGTAGCAACAATTTGAATAATGAAAAATAAAAAATAAAGTACGGGCATGTGATATTTGACAATATACGAGTATTTCAATACAGCTGGAAACCGCGGCAACACTAAATAGAAGGCATCATGCGGATCAATGGCTGAGTTTCTCATATCTACACTGCATGTCTTAGGGCTGCAACCATTTGTAAGCTATGTGCATATTTAACTTCGTTGATTAATTTATAAATATATAATTTCAAGCACGTTCATCATCCGGTCTTAATTTTTCAAGACAAAAGCTCGTTCACCAAATTTAAAGTAGAGGCGCCAGTCAGTCTAAAGAACTATCACCAGCCATTGTTCGCTCGACTTACAAGTAGTTTCTGAAATTACAAAAGTTCTTACTCGTTAGCATGAATTATAATTCGGAATGCACGAATCAAAACATCGCGGATGAAAGGCTCTTCCGAGACAATAGGCGCCTGCATTGTCGTTGGCGCTAGAATTGTTCAATTAAAAATGTTCCTTCAGCAAGCGTCACCAGAATCAATTCAAAATTCACTTTTGTGTGAGAAGGTCTCTGCCCTATATTGGACTTAAGGTTTTACGCCTGTCTCACGCTTGAAAGCAAAGAAAAAATACAACTCTAGTGCTTTGATGCGACGGAAATCGGACTTTCAATTTCCCCAACTCTGCGGGATTGTTACTCGGAAATTGTTTTTTTCTTATTTTTTCTCTCTCTCTCTCTCTCTCTTTTGTTGAAGAGCGTGAGGTGGCGAGGGATGGGGAAGGGTAGACGGATGGTGTGGGTAGGGGGGTTGTGGGTGGTGTGGTGGTGGTGGTGGTGTAGGGAGGGAGGGAGGGGGGGTCGATATGGGGGTGCAAGAGGTGCCGAGACTTTTCTTTAACAGCTTTCTTCACTTCTCGTCGTCTTCTCGTCGTCTTCTCGTCAAGAGGATAAGGTAAGAGGCACGGGTGTTGTCGGTTGGCTGGAAGGGAAATTGTTTCAGTGCAACTCTCTCCACTTTTGCGTGCCGCTGCTGCTGTGTACGTCTGTTCGGATGAATTCATGAATACGGAATGAGGAAGGTCGAACGTGGTCCCCCGCCGGCGACGACAACGTTCGCGCTCCACAGACGACACGTCGACCGGCCGTGGTGACAACGCATTGTCGATTGATTAAAGCTAGTTGGAAGAATGTGAACGACATGAAATGGTCGTTGATGATGTTTTCAAAAAAATTATTGTTTTCAATTAAGCGACTCTATGCGATTGACGAGTTTAGTAACATACCGTCAAGCGAGATACCACATCCAATCAATATTTTCAATTTCATGAATCATTTTTTGCCTCTAAAGACGCTATCGCTAGCATTGAAATTATGCAATTAAATTTATTAAAACATACTTTAACTGGGAACAATTCAAAAATACAAAAAAATCTAATTACACTTATACAGAGTATTACAAGTAAATTCGATTGAAATGCGTCAATAATTTTCTCATTTAAAATGGCGGGGAATTGCAGGACTACAATTTTCTCATCGTTTATAAATAAAAAAAAATATATTTATTCATATTATGCTACAAATAAAATAAAAATCGTACAACAATTATAAATTCACACAACATCCACACGCCACAATAAAGTAATAACCTCTCGTTCGTCGATAATTGTCACTGTTAAACAGTAATGAGATTGGATTGAAGCGTTTATTAATTGAACGATTGAAATTAAGAATTTAAGAGTGAAATGATACCACGATAAAATAATTTTGATTCAATGAGAGAATAAGTATAGTTTATTGTTTAAATAATAATTTTGAAGTTAACAGTTTAAGGATGGTTACCATAATTTAGGTGTTGATTTTTAGTGTAATGCTTGTGTTGTTGATTAGTGGGAGGTGAGCTGTTCATGGACGTCATAAAGGAAAGGGATTTGACGCCAGTGTCGCTACCGTCGAGTGCGCATCTCGGAAGCGCACCTACCGGTCGCATTTGGTATTCAGCAGGTGCGACACCGCTTAGCCGTAATATATTGCGCGCCCATTGTCTTGCCGCGATCGGAGCGGTGGAAATAGGCAGTTGGAGGGTGGTGGTGGTGGTAGTGGTGTGTGTGTGTGTGGGAGGGGGGTGGGGGTTGGCCGGGAGGGGGAAGATTGTTTTTATCCCACCCTCTCCATCCTTCCATCTTCCTCCTCTCCCAGCCACCACTAACACCGAGCGCATTCTAGCCTTTTTTGACGTCATACTGTGCTTCTTAGAACAGGAGAGAATCTTCTTAACGACAAGACTTGCGCATGTATGTGACTTCCACATTTATATTCAACGCTAATTTCGAATACATCAATTTAAAAAATCACGGCACTTTAAAAGCTTTCGAAGAATCCACTAAGCCATAAGCTTGAAACATTCTCGGTATAACATTTTCGTGAAATACTGTTTTTGCAAAATGGAGGTTATACATCTATAGACGACACATTGCGTCAAACGATTAATTGGTAATTGGATAGGAAACAATAAAATTATCCTGATTGCAATGATTATGTGTGGTGTTTTATTCTGGCCTGGTAATGAATGTTTTTACTCTTGTTAGTTAAACTCTAATCAGGAATATAATTTACCCTGTACAAACTTGGTGCTTAGAACTTTAGCTTGATGAACTCCCATTTATCCAATTGAATTTTGAAGATAGTCGGGATTCACATCGCTGCACAGACGCAGCATTCTCTAGTATAGTTCACCATACGATGTGACGTCAACATCACCCAGTCAACTTTCCTTCATCCATCCTCCCTCCCTGTTTATTGCTTGAACCCCTTTATCGCCCTCAATCTTACTTTTTCCGCAGGTCTCATCCGGATGCTCACCCAAGCATCCCCTTTGCCTTTTGGCCCATGTTGTGCCAAGTCAAGCATGGATTGACTTTTTTTTTTGGCTGGTGACTTGCTCCTTTAACATCGAGTCTGAATTACACGTAAACACGTAAGTAGTCGCTACGTGTAGGCCTATATACGTATGTACGCTCGCGTGTATACCGTATATGGGTTCGCTGCAGCTATAGTACGTGTACGAATAGTCAGCTGGCATTTAATAAGATTTTCGCAACGAATAAATTGCTCCCGTGGTGGCAAGCAAGACTCCTTTGGGCGATATGGAAAATTCTATTTTTAGTGAATGACTTTTGTTTTATTCCGACATGTACGTTTGAGTTGGCGTTATGTTATGCACTTCAGAATGAAATCAATTTGAAAGCGACCCCTGGTTTCTTTTTCGGAGAATGGCTACACGTTTCATTGACATCTCCACAAGCTGATCCAACTCAACATGGTGGTCACTGGTAAGTATTTGCTAACAATTGACATTCCGTTCCTCCAAAAAAATAATTTCAAATAAGGGTGACCCTTATCTACATTTTGGCAGCATCTACTATAAATAAGAAACTCACAGATGCAAATGCAAAATTTGTGCTCGAGGCAAAAAATGGTTTGTTCAAAATTTGTTATTAATAAATGCTTGTGTAGTCAAATTTCGATTTCTGAGCAGAAGTTGCTTTTTTGGAACACATTCCGAAAATTGCAGTAAATTCTTTAAAGAAATTGGCTCTTTGCCACATGCCTGCTGTTCGCTACTTGCGAAAACTTCACATAAAAAACTGAAATCGCGAGATTGCCAATACTGAATTCAAAGTTTAAAACTGTTGAAAGAATAAATTTCAGGAAACCTAAATTTAGAACAGGACATCAGATTATTGGAATTTTGGTAGTGCTTCTTACGAGAGAACATTACATCTTGTGAACATGATTTCAAATCAGTATACGTGACAAAAAGAAATAGTAAAAATATAGAACAGTTAAGTGACGTTTACACGATGGAACAATTTAAAGTGTAACTCTTTGTTTGATAAGCATCATATATGCTACGGGCTTCGTTGATTCAATTGTGTTACGATGCGTCAACGTAATTGAAAGTCTTCGCATCATAGCAAATTTTCTCCAGACATTTGATTGTCGACAATTTATTAGAAACATATTTCTTTGAGATTTAAAAATAATAAATCTTGGGAAATCCTCTTGATCAAAAAATAAGTTGGTCCGAATGATGTCCAAGCGATTTCTGTTACCCGAAACGATATTTCAATTGACAACATTATTAGTAATTGGATTCGTATATGGTATAAAGATTACAGCAAAACGAAATCTTTTGTCAATTCGCCACCTAGCGGTTGTTTCGCAAACCTTTTATTCTATGTCTGTGATTGGGTGCAAACGACGGGTGCATTGCAGACGGCGTTGAAATATGTTTCAGATATTACTTTTTGCCTCATCCTCTGAGCGTTGTATTATTAACTAGAAAAGTTAGTGAAATATACTTGCACTTTATATAGAATAGTAAGAGACTAAAGAAATACGATAAATTTTAGGCGTACGGTAGCATACATTTATTCTGTGCAACTCTGCCCCTGAAGTAGTGTTCTCGGAAGCGATTTTGCGTGCCTTTTTGTAGACGAGCATCCACTGTATAATTTACAGATAAAATCGAAACACGAACACACAAGAGATGCAGTATAAAAGGATTTTATTTCCCAAAGCAATACAATAAAATTCAAGAAGACCATTTTGCTTAATATAATTCAGGCTAAGCTGCAAAACGAATAGTTGTTGATCACATATTGCCTGCTTAAAATCGACATAATAGCTGTGCTGATAATAACATGTAGTGATTGGGTGGAATTAAATAACCAACATTCTAATTAGAAAAACTGCAAAAAAAAAAAATTAAAATTAATTGGAGAAATTCTCGTTTTAGACAAATACACCAAATCGACATACATGTAAATGCGAATGCTGAAATCGTACTAAATTAGTTATGTAAAAACTGCGTCATTGTGAAATAATTATCTATTTAACCTTTATGACCGCTGAATTTAAAATTAACACAAAGTCGTAAAGTCCACAGATGTGAGCCTGGAACTTAAACCCGGGCGGATAGTAACGGTGAATCAAACGCCACCACATGCCATTTATCGTTGCGGAAGTTCAGAGTCTAGCGACGACGCCTAATTGCTACTCGATTTTTTGTCGGTTCCCCCCTCATTTTTCATTTTCTCCGATTCGAACACTCCATCTATCTGTTAAGTTCGTAATTCGTTCGTCGGTGCCACCAATCGACTCCACTGGTGCCTGTCGCTTGTGACAGCGCACCGAGAAATTGTCTTAATTGGCGCGTGGCGCACTTTGAGGACGCATGTGTCTGTATATGGGTAGGTGGCGCTGATGAATGCCTTCAAATGTTTATTTTTTTACATTCTGACCTCAACGAAGACTCGGTCCGTAGCCCACCCCTACAAGACTCCGCGACCGATCATTTCCTTAACAACATGAGCCTCTTGTCAAGATGAAAAAGATACCACCATGGAACCCTTAGATAAGATGAAGCGCCCATGAATAATAAAAGAAAATATATCTGCCTTTTCCTCTTTTTATTCTGTAAAGGAAATGCAATATTAATAAATGCATAGATTTGCTTGAAGTCAGCTGTAACATACACGAATGTAGCGCCACCTGGCGTTTAACATATTGCAGAATTTACTGGCATCCTTTTACACGCCATCAAACGTTTTACGATTTGTTCATACATCAATGGTAAGGCAAATTAAGATATCCTGTTCTCCTGTTACACATTGAAACATATCTGCCGGAACTGTACATCAACTCCGGCCTCGCAGCAGTATCGGCGACCATGTTGTCGCTATGAGAATGCATTGTCGTTCAGAGTCTGCACAGGGTCTCTCTCTCTTGACACTAGAACCATGTTTGCGCAGCGCCCCTAATTAGGCTGATGACTGAGCGAGGCAATTGCAGCTTTCCACTATAAATAGGCTTGGTATCTGACAACACCGCGCGTTGTCTCAATTTCCGCCTCGCCATTTCTCTCCTCGATTCGCTATCTTGGTGCCACAGCATCTTCCGTCTCGAGCGTCCCCTGCACACTTCCATGCACCCCTTGCTCCCCACTTACCCAATTTTGTTTTCTCAAAAGGTCGAATGTCTATTTACATCGACAAGAATGCTCGCGCTTCAAGTTATGGTAATTTATTATCGTATAAATGGATTTTCGAAACAATTGTCTGGCGTCTGCATCAGTCAGTTGATAGAGAGAGGGAGCGTATTTTCGCAACTATGTCATGACAACAAACTAAACTAAACAATGTTTCTACACTTATAATGTATTTTTAACGAGAAGACGATCGTTGCGTATGACTGTCGTCGGTATTCTTTACTGCGGCGCATCAGACGAACAAACTGGTGATCCGCAAGGGTTCAACAAAGGTCGGTCATTTACCATTCTCTTGAATCGTGTCTAGACGAGGCAAATACGACCTGTTCGACCCTCTGGGGAATTTACAAATGGTGACCGTTATTCTACCGCAAGATGTAAATTTTTCTTAATAAAAATATTGCATGTTAAAATTGGTCTTAAGGGGTGTCGCTTCAAATTTATAGAACTTGAACTTGAGCCAATTCAGCTGCTTCTATTTTTAAATGTGCGCCATTCTCAACTTCATTAAAAATCGCAGTGTCTGTATAGTCTCAGAAAAACAAACCGTTACTGTATTTTTCGTAGATCTGTGACGTAGATATTGAGCAATAAATAACTCTTTAAAAAAAAAAGATGGCGCGAATTTTGTATTGACTACTACAGTATAAAAATGAGGGCAAGCCCGTGACAGACCGGACGAAAGACGAACGAGAGTTGGCGATAACTCTTTTAATATACTGCCCCCATTTTTATTGAATATAACCCAGACGTTCTTCTTCCTATTCTACTACAGTATAGTTATAATTCTGAATTCCAATCCTATACTACCACGACCGACTATTACAGCTTTTTCATGCATCCTACAGAGATAAACCCCTAAATTAACAAAAGTTTCATAAATTAAAATAAGCTTTCACAGTCCTGCCAAAATACATTGGAAGAATCGGAAGAACAGAAAATTATTCGTACAGTGTATTTTTCTTTTCTTTTTCCTTTACAAATTTCGCTCAACGTTGGCAATTGTTAAAACTCTTCCGCACCCTTACGAAGCGTAAAAGACTTAATTGCAATAGAATAAGTTTTTTTTACACGAATACGTCTATGAAATCACGATAACGATAAGCTGGGTGACAATTCACAAATCCCGATGTTACGGAAGTTGAAAAATTAATATGCGCACTTCATCTTTTACGTGTACACTTAAGTCGGTGCGTTCATATAATCACTTACAACGTCTAACTGCCATTTGCAAAATGGATGTTCAATGTGTTAACGCAGCTCATCAAGCATACACATTTTGACAGTTCTACGAATACGTTGGTTCGGATACACAATGCCCACACATGAGCACTTCGATTCATTTTCTATTATTAAATTCTTTAATCAATGTCGTGACCAAGATATTCAAGTGACCATTCGTTCAAGTTTGCTTAAAAAAATACCCTTGCAGGGGTTGAACCCAAAACTATTCAGACCCCAGCAGGTTATTTTAACCATTCAGTCACCTGCGCGCCGATGCTGAACATGAGATTTTTTGGGTCTGATCAGCAAAAAAAAAAATTGATTATTTAACCTAGTCGCGTGACAAACCTCAATGCCGGCAGTACACACGTCCACCAGAGGTGGCTACCTTCAATTGGAAGTTTCGGTTGCAAATGTTGAGCACGTAATGACTGAGCTGTATGAACTGTGTGCAACGCTCATCTGAGAGATCGTCGCGACTTTCCTGACGTCGTAGCCGTTTCGAGGATCAATTTGCGGGGTCTATCCATTGGTTTTAAGGTAAGGTTAAAGTGTATTTAGTTGCCCCGACTGACGGGCTGAAATCGTTCTGCCACACAAATAAATATTCCTATCGATAACTCGATAAGCGAAAAGGACCCTTTAATCTATCACATTTGCTAAAGTGCAACTCGAAAAAACCTCGTAGGCAATGGAAAAATGGCCGGGGATAATTTCCCTAGGGTTAATATGAAAACGATCCCAATCCAGCGTCCAATTCTGAGTTTTATTTAGCCAAGCTGCCACAAATGACATTAGATTGGGAGCGTATTGACATCAACCTCTACGCCATGAATCCGAACATAGCTTACGCTCTTTTATAAAAATGCCACTTTGTTCGTTAGTTTATCATATTCGTTAGTTTAACATCTCAAGCGTGGTCATTTGAAATGTTTCCTTGTATTTCCTCATTCTTCCGCACAAACAAAATGACAAATCAATGGGGCAAAGTATAAATGTGATTCAAAACATGGTTACCACATCGATCAATTTGATTTTGGGCTCAAAGAAATATCATTTTGTTTGGGCCCGACACGTCCGCGCGTATAGTATAAGAGATTTCATGTCGGCACACTGGAGTTTCACACAACCTCAATGACATTTTCATGGAACTAAATTTAACGTGAAATGTAAACGCAGCTTAAAAATCCAACGATCACGCAGGATTACATATGCGTGTCAGGAGAGTAGCGTCCATTTAATGCTCTTAGTTAGTTTCACGGGATTTTCGAAAGTATGAAATGGGCTCACGAGGATGTACGTGACATTCATATTTCCCGTTGCCATTAACATCGCGACGCGCGCTCGTTAATTAGGGGGATTTTAATAAACAAGGAGCGCGAGCGCGTGCGCAAAACCAAATCAAACAACAGTTGATTCTGGCTCGCCGATTGTGTGTCATGCAGTGGTTAGAATTTTTACGCTGCTGGTAAATAGTGGTGTTGTGTCAACGGAAATTATTCTCATTAGACCAGCAAACCGAATGTAGCAAGATCTTGACAATACGTCTTTCCGGCCCAATGTAAAAATAGGCCTACAGTACCTTGTACCTGTGCCTTGAAACTCTTACTTTCTATATTTAACTTCTAATTAATAATCAAGAAAAGTTGTGGTGATTGGCAAGATAAATATAGGTGACCGCATCGGCGTTTAGACAAGGAATCACGGTACGGTACACGAGTCAATGATTAATCAAAAACTGAAATTATTTGTAGTTTAGCTCCTATTTGTTGGTCATGCTCTATTTGAATCTGCAGAAGTATTTCTTAAGTCAAGGATTATGTTCGGTCTCGGGTGGCCAGGAGGATGAAGCAATGGAACTATTTCCGCAGATTTCATTAGACGCCCCTCGTTTTCCTATTGGCCCTTAATCCGACGCCCACCTCCTTTTAATGAGTCGTGAGGAGTTATCGTGTGTGTGTGTATGTTCTCCGTCCCCTAATTATTAATTGACAAACACGTCGCTGTCGAGCCGAAATTTGTCGTTCCGCCGGAATTGTTGTCTACCTACTCTCGGGACCCCCTGACGAATCTCGTCCCTTAAAAAAAGGACGAACGCGTAATTTCAGTTCTTTTTTACTCAAAGACTGAAGGTTAAGCACAATTTCAATCGACTTGTTTGTAAAAACGACTTGTCAAGTCGTCTCAATTAAACTCTCCGAAAAGATTCGAGGAGCTATAAATGCATAGCTAAAAATGGCGCATCATTAACAAACAAAAAAAACCTGACAAGTCGATTACAAAATATACAATATTTTCCTTAACAGACAATAGGTTTTAAGTAATTTTGAGTGACTTTTTAGAGATTCTATGATTATTTGGGGGGTTTGAAATACTTTATAAAATATGTTTGTAGACGGACTGCTCCAGGTATACGAGAGATACCGGATATACTGTTGACCATTTTATCGTTTATAAAATGTCTCAGTAAGGCACGAAAGTCATCAAGAAAATGTTATCTTAACTGCATTTTGCTTAAAGAGCTAAACAATTAAATACGAAATTACTGTGAAAACAAATGAGCGACATGGAACGACATTGTTTTTAACCCTGCATGTCATGTTAAGCTAATTTTTCCAGCGAGACCAAAAAATTCTGCCGGACCCCACGAGGCTGGAATCGGGTCTCAGTTTGATGTACGTGTGTACGCCGCGCTCCGTTTATTTATAATTGATTGGGTCTGTGCTTGCGCATGTCATTGTTGTGTGTTGGCAGGACGATATTTGCACGCTCGCAATACGCAAGTTACGAGTCTATAAATTGCTTCCTCTCATTTGCATACTTGCGTATATTGCAATCATCATAATACGACAGACGCCGCAGACAATAGGGCAATGTTGATAAATTGGGTGCCCACATGTAAAAATGTGTTTGTCTAAAACTGTGCAACATTGCATCGGAACAGACAAGTATAATATAATACTGTATATTCATAAATGTACTCAATCTACAGCACAGTGGCAGCATAATTAATTTTAACATCTGTCTGTCAATGTCTAGATTTTCAAGAAATTACTTATATTTGTAATTACATTTATTTGTATTTGTTGCGCGAGCGCTTTTTGACGTTGTTCATTTTTTTCTATAATTTTGTCTTGCAACAATAAATTTTAAAATTAGTTAATTTATTTAAGAATATGTTGCTTTGCAACGATAGGATAATTAAATTTTGCATTGGTGTTTCAAATATAATTGCGAATAAAAAATATTAACCAACTCTCCCAAATATTTTTTCATTTTGCGCTACATGTATTTGGCCAAACATTTCATATTGAACTCGAAAAGGAGTTCCAAAAGATATTGAATTTCCGTAAATTGAAATAGAAAAGAACGAATGTTCATAAAAATTCTTAGTACCTTTTCGGCGCCATTTTAGTCATATTTCATTATATGTCAATTTTCTGTATATACAGTGAATGTACTCGTATTGTATATATAAATTTCAAGACTACACATCACGGGGTTTGGAATAGTTATTTTCATTTCAATCGATTCTAACGGCCGCTGATGCAGCAGCGAGATAAACTGATCTCGCAGAGTTGGACGATCTTAAAATCTTTCTTATGTTATTTTATATATATACTGTAGGCACGCATGTACTCGTGTATAGTACAGTGTATACCGACCACGTACACGTAACGCTGTCAATGTCGATGCCCATGTAGAAGCGATGCTTTATTCGAAACCGAAAATATAGTTCTTTTTCTATTCCCGACCGAAAAGAAAGACCATTTTTTATTCATAGTTTCGTGGCCGGCCAATCGATGATGTTGAAATATTTATTTGTGAATCAATGCACTTTGCCGTGTCCGATACTTGTTGAAAAACGTTCACGAATTTCGTAGACTACATTTTTCTTTTCTCGCGCACTCTCACCCTGTTTTTTTTCGTGTTCACCGCGTTCACCTTCTGAGACCCAAATCCGAGGACGCAAAAAACAAAACTTGTGTTTTTAAAGCCTCATTTATATAGGGGCACAATTTAAAATGTGTTTACCTTTTTTTTACATTTGCTTCGTAACTTTTTCTCGCCTTAGATTCAGCTTAACAGTATTCGAGAGCGATTTAGACAAGACAATGTCCCATGAAACCGTTTCACGCCTAATTTTGAAGAAACTTCTTTCAATCTACGACTCGTCGTAGCCCAGTTGGTATTGCGACTGACTGTGGCTCGACGGTCCCGGGTTCAATTCTCGGCGCGGGCTCTCGAATATTCGATCCCGGGGTACTGATGAAAATGTGCCCCTCGCCATAGTACCTAAGCACCAAGAGGGGTATGAAAAATCCTATAGTTTAGCGGCTATAGTGAATGGAGATAAAATCAGTATCAAATTTTGGCGGTTTAATCGGAAACTAATTGAAAGTTGCAGTTTCTTATTTTTTATTAAGGAACTTTCGTCACGTCCTGGTGCTAAGTCACTCGTCCAGATCCATCAAAATGGGTTCGGGGTCTCGGGAGGCTGGTATACCCGCGCACTTTTATTCGAGTATACAGAATGCACTTGATCTGACATTTTTATTAGGTTGTAGACCTAAACGTGTCTACGGCAACTGCTATGCCGCAAATAAACATGAGCCCATTGGGTTCATGCGCGCGAGTGTGGGTCCCCCGGATGTTCTATTCGATACGATGCAAACTTGTGATTCGAAAGATTGAGGCTGATCGCATTTCAACGCCTATTTCAAATTCTGCTTCTTTTATAAATTTCGGGTGTCTCGTTCTTAAATCTTTCACTTCTGCCCTGCAAGCGTACCCGAGAACTTGCCTATATTATCAATAGTTTTTGCAATTGTAGCATGGGTACATGGGTATCCCGTTTTCGGTTCGTCCCCAGCATTCCTGGATATTTTGCTGGATTATTGAAACTCCACCTTTCGTATTGAAACCTTCAGCATTAAACGAATTTTGTCTTCCCTCATTCATCATAGAACGTGGGATGGAACATGGAACATGAAAACCTCAACATTCCAACCTAGTCGGATCAAATTACCAGGTCACTCACCTTGGGGGGGGGGGGTTCTGAGGCATAGAATCTGATATATAATTTTATAACCGAATTTTATCCACTGGTGATTTAAAACTTTCAGCTAAAGATCATGTGTGAAGAGAGAGGGGCGTCATGTAATTTTACCATTTATTTTTTACCGCATCAGTTGGTTTGATAAGGGTGATTCTGATGCACAGTACATGAGGGTTTAGAAAATGAATTTAATTTATGAAATCATACATTTATTAAAAGAATAAAAAATTATCAGTATGGGGGATGGGAGGGGAGGGGGGAGTTAGGGATTCCAACATTGCAGACCCCGAGGGGAAACAATCTTAAACTAGTCAATACCCCTCGTTTGATCTCCCAATCTCCCTATCATTGCTCCCGCACCAAGACACACTACATGCGCGAAAGCTGCGCGAGCGCCACCTATTTCGTGTCACCCGACGCGACGCACGTCACTCACGTTTCAAAATACTGTTAGACAGACGACGACAGCGTGGCTCTGAGATCGCGCTGTTACGACGCTCTACAATAATCGCATTAGGGTTTCGTTTACTCCGATTCCCCCCTCCCCTCCCTTTCGTCCTCTCCCGCCGCACACCGTTATGTTAGCCGCCACCGCCCTCTTCCTCCTCCGTGTCTGGAGCAATTTCCGACATTCTCCCCCGCTGCCGTCGCGTCAATGTCAGTGCTAGCAATTTTTTCCCGCCACTCGCGCCTCCAATTTTTTTCTTCCCCTTCCCCTTACTACTATCCAGTGCCTTTTTCTAGGAGAGAGGGTAAACGGGGCAGTTTCCCAGGGTACAGGGGACAAGGGGTGGTTCGTTCTGTTGTGATTTGATTAGTTTATCACATTGCCCTTTGTGGTAATGAGCTTATGATAACTGAGACACGTTTTGCGCGAGAGTAACGTCGAAAAGTGTTTTCCCCCCAAACTATCTAACATAACCGTGACATAAGGTAGAAGGGTCATCGGTATCTTGAATACCGATAAAACCGTAGTAAACTACTCGGGTTGATAGGGCAATTTTCGAAGATGTACGAGTCGACGAACGAAAATTATTATGAACAAAATCAACTTGATCGACAGATTTTGGTTGCCAATTAGGTTGGTCAAAAATTTCTGTATATATCTAGGGATCAATTGGTATCTGAATGACGGACAAACTGTTATAAATTAAACTTTCCGATTTTCTAAAAACCTCTGTTCGAATTTTGAATCCAATAACCTAGGTGCTTATGATTTGTTTTTGTAGTATCTGATAATATTTTATTCCCACTCATTGCGAAAGCGAAATATTGGGTTGAACCATCGAATATATTCATATGTGGACGAAAGGGTGGGATGTTAAATTTTTGCTCGGGGCGTTACATAAGTAAAATAGCCCTTCATTTTCCATACAAGCCACCGCCACCCGTTCGTGTTGCGTCCCAAATGTCAACCGATTCCTGTTTCGGTCGTTTTCCGCATGTTCGGCGGGCGGCCGCAAATTCCGCCGCCAACGTTGGCCATCACTCAACGTTCGTCGCGGGCGTTTAATCATGGGCAGACTTTTTTATTCCCGCCAGTGTTCCGGACCGTTCTGTCTCTCGCTCTCTAGCTCCTCCCCCCCTCCCCTCCCCTCCGTATATACACAAACACACACGTCAACGTTCACTTGACAGGACAACACGCGATAGCAGTGTAGCTCGCGTCATCTGTACGTTACAGCAAATCTGGCATGTCGGAAGGGAAGCCGTAATAGAAATATCATAACTCGAGAACCCGAAATTGCATGCACAAAAAAAAGCTCATCTGAAATTCACAGGCAATTGAAAAATCCTAAATGTGCTCAAAATATGAAGGGAGTGTCATCCGCACTGAAGCAGGTTGTCAAAATTAAATATTTTGTGAAATAATGTGACTAAATGCAGCATTTTCACAACATTCAGAAGGTTTGCAAAAATTATTTGCAAGATATTTAAATAAACTACAATAACAAACATATTAAAAAAAAACTGTTTACATTAATATTTTATACACACTTATATTTAAGATGCATGAATCATCAGATCTAATTTAAGTTCACATATTTTTTCAAAAAAATTTCTATTATGGTTGGACCTTGTGGAGCGAAACCATTTGCTGCCCCGTGGTGAGGCAATCACACACAGCTCGAGTGTAATGCAGGATAAACATTATACGGGCGCTTTTGATAAGCTGGAGGCAATCTGCAATTTTCAGAAATGGTGGATTCGGGACAGCACCGAATGAAAAGACGAACAGAGTGGCGTACTCGCTTTTATAATATTTTACTATTTAATTTGAACTGGTAATTGCGGAAAATACAAGAGTTTCGGAATAACCGGGAGTTTAACCACTGATTCCTGGGTTGCCGGTCCAGTGTTCTACCAATTGAGCTATCGATTCTTTACTCTACACCTCTCGCAATTATCAGTCCGTATACTTTACATTTGTTTGGCTCAACGCCTTCCATCAATTCACAATTACCAGTTCAAATTAAATAATAGTAAAATATTATTATAAAAGCGAGTTCGCCACTCGGTTCGTATTTTCATTCGGTGCTGTCCCGAATCCACCATTTCTGATTATTGTCACCTAAACGTCCTATAAATATTTCTCCTAATGCTGTAATGAATTGAAATATTTTCACACTGGAATTTCTTATTTTTCACCGATTTGTTGACTTTGCGTTAACAAATTTCACAAATAAAATTTCGAAGCAAGCAAATTCAAATATTTCCTGAAATTGAATTCAGAGGAACAGTCGCATTTTTGAAGATATATTCTGAATACGAATATCACCGAACTTATTTCAAATATTGGTGCTGTTTCGTTGTATGATTCTGGTAGACCCCTGGTGGTTTGTGTAGGACGTCAAAATTTATAAAGGAAATACAAAGTGGAATTTTCTTTTCGCGATTGACCTATTTTAAAAGAAAGTTAAACGGAAGAGCCACGTTATTGACCACCCACACTTTTACCAGGCAATTCTCATATACAGTAAATGTACACTATATATTATATATAATCCGTCATAGGTATGTTTCGTATACGAAACCGAAAGAGCAATGAATGAAAAAAATCAACCACACGTGTTGTCGGTAATTTCAACTGACATATAGAAGCGAACAGCAATCGAAGAGGCGCACGACTACAAAACGGCCGTTGTTATTTTATTTACGAACTCGGTTTATCACCACAGAACCACGGAGTTGACTTCAAACGCAACGCTCTTTGTTCAGTCCAAAACGGCACATGTATCCGGCGGTGTGGTTCGCAACCCGGCGAAACTCTTTCATATCTATCGCCGGAAACAGTACATTCCAGTTCCTAACGAAGAGTGACACCTGGCGGCATGCAGGCGTATTAGTTCCTGGTTTCGGACTGGTGTGCGCAGAGACTGAGCTGCGGGCGATTAAATTCCGTAAAGTTCAGAATCAACTTTACCCCACTCGCCATCCGAATATGTACTCGTTCAACTTGTGTAAACGTCTCATCGAATAACATTTGGCGATGCCCAAGTACGGGAGATTGCTGACTATCGTAAACAGCCCGTAGTCAAAATCGAAAATATTAAAGCTGCTCCTTCAGAAAGATAACGCCGCTTTCGTCAGAGGCCGTCGAACAGTTAAGACACGATTCGCCCTGGCTAACAAAATAAATCTTATAAATATTGGAACTTGACTGTCTTGAAAAAAATATTTCTATATTTAATATGTTCTTGGATAGGTTTACTTTAAATTTTACGTAGCTGATTAGGACTGAGTACCTGAAACCAAAATAAGTATTCCTCTAATATTGCTGCGAATGAAAAGAGGTTTATTCCTTTGTACGGTGAGCACGCAATCATTTGCAATTAATTTTCGGCTGCACATGACATTATATCAAATTAACTTCTGGAGTTCCGAAACATGCATCTATCATATTTTTGTCTGTATCACATGTAGCCGGCAAATTTGTATCCATGTTTGAAGTTCTCTCTGCATGAATGCATATACCTATATTTATTTAGTAACTCGATTCCTGTGGAACCGTTAATAGCTAATTTGTATTTCTGAGACCGAAGCCCAAATCGAGTGTTGAATTTTTATAGAAGAGGCGCACCCAACGTTTCGAGATCCGTTCATAAGTGGCATCCTATAATATTAGCATAAACTTATATTATAATCGATATTGTGCTCGTTTGAAATATCTGATACATAGTGACTGAGACCTTTTTTCAGCTTGGTACTTAAAGCGTAACCAGCGGCGAGAATGTGAGCCAAATACATTAATGTACGCTCACTTAATACAAATAAATAGTCCTGCAGAATTAGAGGGTGCCACAGGAAGTCAAAAACAGTTTCTTTTTGGGTTATCTTGAATGTCAACACAGGGTCTTGGTTAGATAAAACAGCCTCCAGCCCTCAATCTTAAACCCACCCCACCCTCCACATGTATACAGTCGCGAAAGTTCGAATACACATATCAAGGCATCGTTGTGAGTAATTTTCGGCGAGCTAACCTCGAAAGAGAGTATATGTATATATGAGCGCGAGATAGGCTAGTCCTGTCAAAACTAATTAATGTCGTCCATAAAAGTGTTAATTAATATCCCCTTCGCGGATCGCTTCTAATCCAATTACAACTGCTGTTAACCTCAGTTTGTTAAGACCGACGTTAATGGCGAAGCGAGCCCAAACCTCTCGGGGAGCTTCCATTAGCGGCTTTTTTGGCAACGTCTTGCTTTTTTCCACCCCCGCCCGCGACCGTCCTCCCATCTACATCCCAATCTTCCTTCTCACTTCCCTCCCCCTCCCCTTTTCTCACAGACTCGAACTCAAACTGTACAACTTATATCCAGATTGAGTCACTCTAGTATTACGAACAAGATTATCTCTTATCTCATAAAGATGTTTGCTTCATCAGTCTGCTAGTAATATCGAACTATTGAAAGGAAATCATTTGCAGGTTTCTGTAGCCGACAAAATGTTAAAAGAAGCAATGCAGTCATGTTTCTCATTAAATCTTTTTACGATTTATTTTTGCAGTAATGTCATAATGCGCACAATATATTCTGTTAAATTGATAGTTGTACGAAAATGTGATCATGTGAGTTAGCTTTGTGAGACATTTATGATTTCTTATCTAAAATATTTACTCATCATTAGTTGACTTGAATGTTCAAAGACAAGGATTAGTCTCAATTTCATTAACTTAGTTTCTTACATCATTCAGTACAGATACACGAAGATTTAATCGTGCCTTTTGAATTGTTTCAAACAGTCTACGCTCCAATTCAAATGACAGATTTGACAGACGCTTTCGTTTAGCGAGCATTTTACACAAGTATTGTTTTCCAAACCAAAATATATTATGTCACTATCGGCAAGTTTTCGAAATTGGCATCGAATGTGCCTATGTCATTTCGTTCTTTTTAGAAATGGGGGGAAAAATATTTTCACGTAAAAAAAAACACCAATGCACGAGTACATCATTTTTCATTCGCAACAAAAAAAGAATATCTTTAGACTTGTCCCGTAATTCATTTTTCTTTCTCTTCCGCACGACGCATTGTGTTTTGAGTGTCAGGTGCCCTTGTTCCACTATAATTTCACGCATTTCATATTCTGTTTGTCTTCAGACAAGCATATACGGTACAGTGGCTACGCCAGATATAAATTTCTAGAGTAAAGCTCGGGTCACATCGAAGAACGAATACACCGGTACTGTACGTGTACGGCGCAATGGATGCTTTTTATACAATTTCGTAATCGTCGGTGCCAGTGTCGGATTTATTTCGAGGATCTATGCCGATGAATACTCGTATATATATATATCTGCACTTTCAGTCTGTGTTCATACAGATCATTGCTCATTGAGTGCTCCTGGTGCCCATGTGCTGCAATACGAAATATACATGAAGCTGGTTCATGGCGAACTCTGGGTTAGGCAGAGTGGTGATGGGCCGTTATTGTCTTTCCTTTCCCTCGTTTCAATCAAGATATAGCGAAATCTAAAAGCTATAAATTAGCGGTAATCTCATTGAAACACAAAGTCAAGCTGCTACTTCAAACGCTGAGTGCATTTTTCGTTAATCACGCGTGAGAAATTTTCTGACTTTAGTGAACGACGATTTTCTGCTCAATTTACAATGGCACTGATCAAATCAGAATTTCCTAATTTTTATGAACCAGTACATATTTCATACACTGTTAAGTAATTATTTGTTAGCTAATCCGAATATGCAAATCGATATGCGATCAGATGTACGAGATCGATGCATTTCTTTGAATTTCATTCGTCGCCCATTTCCACGACATCTACATTTGCTATTGTATGAGTCGTCGCAATACCAGCGATTTGCTGTAGTAGGAAGCGCACATTTGTTTTAGTGGTTGGCATTTCTTTTTTGCCGGATAAATTGATATTTCTAATGAAATTTGTTTCCCCCCTCCTCCAGTTCCTCCTGCTTCTCCTTCACGTCCTATTTGTCTCACGTACACGCAACGTGATTCGCTCGGTCCTAATATTTTTTCCCCAGAATGGTTAATAGAAGGAACACAATTTAATCTGTCTACCGGCTCTGGGAAATAACCTAGTGAGACCCCACGCCTGAACTAGCCTAATTTTCTATATTTTGATGAAGATAACCACGTACACATGTTCCAGAATTGGACACACACAATTATGTGTCGGCAGCACTACTTTTTTAAATTTAATAATTGATTCGAGTTGAAGGCTTCCTCAAAATCCTACCCACTAGAAAATACCCTCGTTGACTACCCTGCAATGAGAGAGTGGCGGAGCTAGCACTTTGTTTCCATAGGTACAGTTTATACTCGTACACCGGGAGCTCTCTCACCAAGTTCATAGATGGACACCGGGGGTCACGCGAGGATCTACTGTACGCTTCTAAACGATTTTGGCGGGCGCCGATTCGTGTGGCGAATTAGAATGTCACATATACTCTAGTCAACGCCTATAAAAGCCTTTAATTTAAACTCTTGCTTGTTGGATAGGATTTCCGCAAATTGCGTCTACATTGAAAGACTCTCTGTCGAATGTGAGCGAACCGATGGTTGAGATAAACGAATTTTTTCCAACCAGACGATTGCGGCAATAGTGCGTGCACTAAACAACATGAAGTTCTATGAAATACGGTTTGGCGCAGTTGGTCAGAATGTCTGGCCGAATAGGAATTACAGTCGAGACCCTCGTGGAAGCCTCAGAACTTGCGATACAGATGCGGTCGTGCTATAATGGCATTGGACAGCTTCATTAAGAGGGCGTGCTTCGTAAGGACAACCTTATAATAACAAAATTGTATTTACAGCAGTTTCATAGTTGCAGGGATTCGTTCAAAGGCGTCAGTTTGGATTCGTGCACCTAGGACATAGGTAGTCTATCATATATATTAATTGAAATTTCAGAATTAAATCTAGACTGGGCCAATTTTAATCCAGCTTTGTCATGTTTGAATCCGAACCGGGGTTCGAACCTCATATGTCAGAACGCCAACTGATGTACTATGGACAAGATGGATTTAAATATTTTTTGTAACTCCTCCATGATACTATGATCCGAGCCCAGAACCTGCACTCTGAGACGAATATCGATTTATTACTGACGCAGGCGAGCTCTCGGCCACCTGCTCTCCACCTAAATGAAATATTTCGTAGTCCAAGGATGTCTGATTACTACTGTGGCCCTTCTGTACAGTGTTGTCGAGCATGCGTTATTGCCAGTGGCATGATCGTGAGTCAGTCAGGCACACTGCGTACCAGCCGCCCTCCAACCGAGTCATTCAATTAGCCGCGGTTGATGGAACGATGAACACGGTAATCGCCATTATGAAATGAGATAAAAAGTTCCCTTCATTCAGTACACGGATGACGTACCGTATCGATGAACCTGCCAACCTGCATTCTATCCATTCGTCCATTTCGTCTGCGCAGACTGGTGTGTGTGTGTCTATGCGTGAGAGCGAGTCCCGGATAGAAAAATGCAAATTGTGAGAGAGAACCAAAATTCACTGCTCTTCAGTTGTTCAAATAAACGAGAAACAGAAATTGAAAATTCCGTCCCCGCGCGTACGGTCGCATACATTCAGCGCATGCTCTGCCCGGGTTTGGGCGAAACTCAAACGCAAATATTTGTTAAAACCAAATCTAATTATGCTCCAGTAATTATAGTGACACTAAGTGCTTCTTGTTTGCACTTGGGTGTATGTGCTTTCCTGCTCAAAATCGTGAAGAAATTTTGCGTAGACAAAAAAATTTGGGCCGTCTATGTTGCATCTTGTAGCATGGTCGACGGCGTTCTAAACATTTTTCTGTGTGTTCCAGCAATACGATTTGCCCAAAGTTGCCAATAGAGTTTGTCTAAGTTTCGGGTAGTCTACATGAATCTTACACATTCAGTTTGAATAGTTTTTAATACCTTTTAATCGATCCGGGTACTAGTGAATTGCCGTCTAATCTAATCAATTCTTGAGCTATTTTTAAGGAGATTCACCAGCGTTTCATTGGCATCTTCAAAATACTATTTTCTTGTTTAATTGCCATTGCACCTGAATTTCTGATTGACAATGATTGACATCTTGAAAGAATTTTATTCGTTGTATTTGACAGTACGATTCCATTGTGTAGAAGGTGCAGGAAGAATAAAAATTTCCTCAGTCCAATAATTATTTTTCTATTGGAATGTACATGTACAGTGTGTACAGAGTTATTGTATGTCAATATACAAATATACGTTTGTATCGACACTGACGTTTTCTTTAGACCGTTTACTTCAAAAATCGATAACCGATTTTAATGAGGTTTGTCCCAAGTTTCAACCTCCAGATAAAGTATTTTGTAAAACGATTGTGGGGCTCCGCTTTGATTTATTGAGCGCCTTTAGTCGAAGCCAGATAAACGATAAAACAAGATTTATACCTCGCCTATGTAAATAGAGCGAAGAGATTTTTCTTTGTTGCCTATTTTGCTTTTTCGTCTTGGGCGATTTTTTTCTCCCGTCTTCGTGGATGCTTAAGCTGGAGATGGTGGCGGCAGTGCTGTGTGTGCTCCTAGATGTATAGATGGAGGGAGCACATTGAAGGGATGGAATCGTTCCACCATGTTCCACTTTGGTGCTCCGCGGCACGTGCGTGTACGTGCAGCGAAAGAGCGATCGATACGCCTTGAGTTATATTTAATTTGAGTTTTAAGCCGCGCGCATCACGCGCATAACTTAACTTATCATTTGCCAGAATATACATATATTCGAAAAAGCTTTAATTTCATCATCGGAGCGCTTTCGAACAACACGGTTGGGGGAAAGAACCAGACTCGACTTTATATATTTTTTTATATTCCTCCGCTTTCCTCTGTCTTCTGCACCATCCCCACCCGTACTCTTAAAATCGAACTCCTTGTCGAATTAGGCGGTCGCTCGACAAAAAAAAGAAAGGAAAGAAGAAAAAAAAATGCTAATGCTTCGTTTTCCAAGTTTTTTTTCCCCCTACGGTTCTATTTTTTTTAGTGATCGTGATGCCGGGCAAAAAAATGTGTTAATTAAACGGAGGCACGTTTCGAGGGAATATGGTAGTGGCGCGCACCGCAGCCGCCACAACGGCATCCGGCATCGATTGGTGCTGGGATGATGAGCCGCAGCGCCCCCTACTGATACGGTCGTCAAGTTCTCTGGCTTGACCTTAACAAGAAAGGTTCACCACAAATAAAATTTCATTCAAATTTTCCGGTTAAACGTTATTTGTAAAGAAGTCGACACATAATTGACATCTAGTAGTCCTGATATCGTACAGACATGGGCCACGATTTTCTTCCATTCCGAAGGTAGACATGCGCAGTTTTTTCTCTCGCCCGAAAAATTCCAAAGATGTCAGTCGGAATCGAAACCGCGATACGGGAATATAAAATAAAAGGCAGGCATGCGCCACTCGATAATTAATCTCATACGACATGCTGTTGGTACGATACACAGATCCATACGTCGACAATTTGACAGTTCAGCTGTAGTGTGTATAAACATTACTGTTATCCGGGATGACTTTAAATTTTAGTAACAATTTAGTTTATTAATATGAAATTGTAATTACAGAGTGCATTCCTATGTATTGCATATGACGTTATCTGGATTTTAATCGATGAAATCGAGGTTTACAATGTATCCCTATTTAACAAATTATCGGCCTAACTCCGATGTTTTTAATTAAGTTTGGCTCAAATGCCCAGCAAAACCAGGCTTACTCTCCTCGTAAATATGAGGGCAGTCAACCGATGAGCTTAATTTGCTAAATGATGTATACGAATATTAATTTGCAACTGTTTTAACCCAATAAATTGTTAGATTAAAATTAATATTATAACGGGGATTAGATGCTAGGTACACATTTTAGCGCTCCCGTTTATTCTAGCTTGATGCGTTGTTATGACTCATTGGCGTGTCTGTAAAATGTATGTATCGATGCTGTAGTTGGGGGTTGCAATTTAAAGAGTGGCTCTTTCTCACTTTTCTGGCTACACGTAGACGGTTATTTAATCTCTGGTGCGGAAGAAGATTTAAAAATTAATTATGTTATTTCACCAGAACAGTTTTGTCATGATTAACGAGGAGTTGGGGGTGGAGAGGAAGTCGGATAGGGTGGACAACTACAGAGTAATTTCCAACCTGTCGGGACTGAGCAACAGCTGGATTGGGCTATTCAGCCCCTCACTCATAAAAGTAACAATAATGTTACAGCTTAATTGTTTTCACGTTCATGAATACGTTAAATAGGCTTCTAAAATCGATTATTTTCAATTGACAATTTTTCTAGTGAACAAAGGATATTTCGAATCACTCATAACATGACGAAATTCAGTGTGCTCTCCGGATGATATTGTCGTATAATTTCCTACACTCACCTCGTGAATTGTAGAAATAAAATAGCCACTGCAAATGAGAACAACTTCCTTTTGTATGGTGAAATGAAATAGTGTTTATTTTACCGTAGAAACCTCTCTACAAACAAGTTGCACATTTAAATAAACACAGACTGAGAAATAGCACATAAATGGAATTGAAGCACTTGGGGGTGTCCACCAGCTGTTCTTTGATGAGGAACAGCAAACTCGCTAAAAATTATAATACTAATACTTAAGATTATAAGCTGCATTTCTTGATCCAAAAATGCATTGAAATATGTTTTTCGATAAGTAAATAGCATTTCTATTATATGGTTGTGCGTTCGAGGCCTACCAATTCGTAAATTGAGAATTATGAGAGATGCTTGCTATTTAAGAAAATGAAAAATGCATTTGATCCCTTTCAAGGTCGTCTTTTGGGAAGAGGCATTGTTGCAAACAATAAATACTTCAAATAAAAACTTTAAACATCGAGTTCCATAGAGATATTTCCATACCACTTTCGGCGTACCTTTGTTTCTAGGGAATGCATTTTGCAATTTCTGTCATCGGCTCAATTTTTATTTATTCTTGCGATGATGGCAACCACGCCGGAAGTCGTCGCAAAGACAGAAAATTATTTATTTACATATATATTCGTAAACAGTTGCGTATTTACATATGATGCGAATTGTGGCAGCCGGCATGAAATCAACGGGGGA
>JAQGBY010002174.1:0-24393 GCA_034698785.1 Mycogona germanica
GTTAAACTTTTATGTTTAAACGATCTTCGTTGCCGAATATCTGATTGTAGTCCTGCAATCCCCAACCATCTGAGTAATTAACTATCATCGGCTCCTACATACTTCTATGAATTTAAGTTAAATTGATGAGAATATATTTTATTGCCAGAAAACGCCGTGTGGTTCACCCGAATCTTGAGATTGATCCGTTCTCCCATTGGCCCTGCAGCCACCTGAACCACGTCAGTGGCTCACTTCAAAGTACTGAATGAAATAAAATTGAAAGTTTCCGAAGAGAATACCTACAAGTATTACCTGTTACCCTTATGGTCACTTGTTAGACCCACCTCTGTAATTGTTCCATCCGGCGCTGTTCATGGAGCCTCCTCCATCCCAAGCGTTCCTGTCAAATTTTTTTACTTATCCTCAGCCGGATGTACATTTTTGCACGGGCTCGGCGCTCTCCATTGTTTAAGCAGGATATTATAATTGCTATTAATTTAAGAGAGGAAAAAAGGGACGATCGCCGCCTGGTATATAGCCAATCACAAATGGCGTGGGCAAAGAGGATCGACGCCGGTAGATACTTTAGCAGAGGAAATCCATTTTCTGTCTATGTATTTCTTATCCTACCTTTGATGTTATTAGGCCTGCACAATTAATTGGCGATTTAGAATTATCCATTTCGTTTTTTTTTTTTGTTCATTTCATTTGTTTTGTCTTTTGTGATGCCCTTGGCTTTTCTGTTGTCGAATAAGTCCCCTTTAACGTGATCTTTGCGCTTGTTGGTGTCGTTGCAGGTGTTCTTTGCTCAGGTGAACCGCACCGGATTGAGCCATGACCAGCAGCAAGGCGGAGACGAGCCTGCTCCTGCCGCGACCGCGACAGCGCCTCCTGGCGGCCGAAGAGTACGTGCTGGACGAACGGCTGCTGGGTGGCGGCGGTGGTGGTGGTCCTCGAGGAGTGGCCGGGGCACCTGCCCTGATTGCACCCCCGCGTCACCACCATCACCACAATCACCACCACCAGTCGCAGCAGCAGGCCAACCGTCAGCAACAGCGCCGCTCTGCGGCCGAACTGCGCACCGTCTCCATCATCGACACGCTAAGCGAACTGGTACAGGCCGGTGGTCCGAGGGGAGCACGGAGTCACTCGGGTGGTCATCCACACCCGCATCACCATCCGGGCGACTGCGACGGACAGTGTCGACCGCCTCCGCCACCGCCACCCACCAATGCCGGACGATTGCAGCGCCTCCCCACTGAGCCGGCGTCGGCCTTGTCCCGGCCCTTCCTGCCTCCGGCTGGCCTCGGCACATCCGCCGCCGCAACCACCTCCTGTAGCGGCGCCACCCCGTTGGATCGGCGCTGGAGTCGCGGGGCGCGTGCTGAATGCGAGTCTGTTCCTCGTTCCGTGGCCGCCAATTACGCGGGGGGTGGCAGGCGGGGGATGGGAGTCACGTGTGGCCCCACGGGCCGCGATCCGAATCACTTCATGCTGTCCACGCTGCAGAGCAAGGGTCGTACCCCTGACTGGATCGCCGGCATCTTCAGCATCGCCAGGCGCGGGAATCTGCATCGATTGGTGAGTTGAAGCAAGGGACCGTCCTAAACTTTGTAGCAGTCACCAACTTTAAATGTATTTGTTTAGCGTATGGCCCCCCCCAATTTAAAAGCAGAACATTTTGAAAAGTCGCTGATCGTGTAAAAGTATTTTTTATTGTTAGTTTGAGAAAATTTATTGGAAGCTTGTCACGTATTTAAGGTGTTGGCTCGTTTCAGCTTAACGCAGTAGGCGTCCAATCGGCCACAACATGTTTTGGCGCTCATCAAATTAATCAATGTCCGGCCATTGTTCAACTGACCAAGCGAAACCACCCTCTGTGGTGTGCAGGCAGTCAGTCAACGAACGGAAATGGGTTCTCGACATTTTCATGACCACAATTTTATAAATTGACCACTCAAACAGAGGGGTAAGCCTGTAGAGAAATATGTGTGCCCAGCTGGACGACGAACAAATGTGTTCTTCGCTTCCCGGAAAAACAATCTACCACCAAACCGGTGCAGTTAAACTACTGTACGCTGTATGTGTACGTACGAGAATGCATCGAGTTAGTCGCGTCCCGCACATAGTTTGCTGACGTATCCGAATTTGCCAATAAAAAATTCAGCTCGCGGCATGTAATGTGGCAGTTTCATTTGAAATCGTGTGGAAAATGTCAAGTCTGAAGTCTTAAGGAAAAGCTGTCGTGTTTGTTTGTTGGTTGTCTTTAAAAAGATAAGCAAATGGTGACGGGTGGCACCCACAATCCTACGAAGACGCACAACTTCTGGTTTATAAATTCATATTGGCCAACAAGGTTTTTTATTTTTGCCCTGCCAATGTTAATGAAATAGTTGAAATTGTAGTAGCTGCATGTGTTGATAAATTATTTATGAATACCGAATGTGCAAGGTATTGCGGTTAGTTCGATCTACAACTTGTATGAATGAGGTAGGTGGCAGGCTCCGCTGACCACCGGCTAAATGCTTCTCGTCGTAAATCCCAATAATGGGCGAATGGGGGGAGGGGGAGAGATCAGTATTTTCATGTCCAAAAAAAATGACAACGACTCCCCTGTGGGCCTGTACACGATCTAGCCCACTGTAAAACTGGCTTCTTGGGTGGCCCCTGACCTTTTTTTAAGCGCAGCAACAGCAGCCGGTGTACGCACCACGCATGCCACCACACCACTAACGAATAATCGGCGTCATCGATACATTTCGAGCCGAGACACAAAACAGCACAAACAACTACAGCAAGGATCGAATATCCGTCACAGCCACACCTTGCACGGTTTCCGACTATTTTACTCCTCGCATTGATGTTGTGGCGTTCAACTGTTGATTGAGTTCTTAAAAAAAGTAAAAAGTTGGAAATCAAAAAGAAATGAAGCATGAGCAACAACCACCGAGTAGATGTGACCGAAACAGTTTCCCAAATTTCATTTACAAAATAGTTTCTCCGCAATTCTGTAATTTTCTATGCTCATCACCTTACAGTCCAATCGAAAATAAATATTTATTTCAATTACAATGATTCAACAACTGGGCTACTAGCGAGTTATATGTGAAGGAAAATCGAAGTGTGTGCCGGTTTATTTCAGTTCCAATAAAATAAGAATATTGACTTGTATTAACGGTTCGTTTGTTTATGTTGTTGAATTTTGATCTCATCCTAATGGACTGATGATTGTGTTTGGTGTCCGACAGAGCCACGCGCTGACCGACATGGACGCCACCCTGATCCGCAACCTGTCTGACCACCGGGGCAATAATCTGTTCCATGTGTGCTGTTGTTACGGCCACCTGGACTGCCTGCAGTGGCTGCTGCAGCGTGGACGACAGTGCGAGGACGCCATCTTGGACGAGAACAAGTACGAGCTCACACCGCTCGTCTGCGCCGTCAAGGTGAGATTTGCTGATTTCTTTTAATACCAATTTTTCGAATTTTTACTTGTGCCAGTGCTCCAGCCAAAACCCCTCCCCTGTTACTTTCATGTCGCCATGTGCAAGCATAATTTTCAAAAAGAAGACACGTACTCTGATCTCACAACTCGTACTTCGCCTACATTTTCTGACAAGATATTTTTAAATATTTGTTGACTACTACCAAATGTTTTTATGAAATACCGATGAGCATGAAGCTGGAAGTTTCTAGAGTTAGCAGTAAAGAAAATATGTGTGATAAATAAATAAATAACGCGTAACGATTTCTTGGTTTGTGAATAATAATGATCGAATTTTACTCTCCTTTTTGATGTTCCTGTTTTGAATAATTTTGTTTTCGTTTCAACTTCTAGTATGGCAAATTGCCCTGCGTTGAATGGTTAATCGGCAACAGCAAGGCCCGGAGTCAGTTGGCGCCGAACAACGGCAGTCGCCCTCTGCTACATTGGGCCGCCAAATATGGACAGGTGAGAATTTTGTACACCTTCTTTTGTTTCCCCAAACGATGTAACGCCGTAAGAGTTTTACGTCTTTCCAACGTAGGGGCTCTCCGCCGCTCAGGCGAAACTGCAAAACGATCATTTTACAATTTTTTTAATAGATTTGTGGTGTTGCTCAATTGTATTGCCCATCCTGGTGCTACTGTGCGCATACCGTCGTTTCTGGCGACAATATGTACTCGATAAATAAAATAATGGGAATCCCGCGCCGGGAATCGAACCCGGGACCGTCACAGTACAGTACAGGTTAATAGTCTGACCAACGGTGGCGCTTCGGGAAGAATAATTATTTGTTTACTTTAGAACAGATGTTGGCTGGGTTTTTAAAACTTCCAGTGATGTACTTTTGTCAACAATAGCTTTTGTTGCGCGGAAAAGGGTGATTTTTTTAATCAATGAATTATCAAAATTATTAAAAAAATACATATATGTATAATTTAAAAAAATTTAACTTGATTCGTAAATCGAAAGAAGGTCTCATACCAGAAAAATGTTTTGTACGACCCGTCGTAGCGCAGTTGGTTAAGCGACAGACGGTGGTTCGGCGGTCCCGGGTTCGATTCCCGGCGCGGGCTTTGGCTCGGGGTACTGGTGAAAATGTGCCTATCACATAGTGCCTAAGCACTGAGAGGGGTACAGAATCTTCCTGTTGTGACCCGTCACTTCAGTGAATTAAAAAAAAAATATATGCGCTTGTGTGAAGTAGCGAGCGAAGCATGCAGAGAGTGTTTTTGGGTTTATGGCACCCTGTACACATTCTTGCTCGCTCGTGTGGTGTACAGCCCCCGTGGGCCGATCGGCGCGCGACCAGAGGAATGTCGAATATTTTTTTTGTGGCCGCCACCGATTTCGTTTTTCCCGGCGGCGACGGCATCCCGCGTACCACCACCACTCTCTGTTGGCCGGCCTCTTTCTCTGTCTCTCTGGACGTGGCTGGAGTGGCTTGGTGGCAGCCTCCCTCTTCTCCTCACACGAAACCCGTGTGCTAGAAGCTCGTCGCCAGGTGGCTGCACCTGGTTCTGCAGAAAATGACCGAACCCAGGAAACAGTTTTGTCACGTTAGGTTAGGTTTCGCGTAATTCAAATCGTTTCAAAAATCATGTTTTTCTTTGACGATTGTGTACTATTGCGCAATAAAGAATCGCCCAATTAAGTGCCCTCCCCCCATCCCTAGGATTAACCCTGAGATTGAAAAAACGAGAGCCCGCGCCGAGAATCGAACTCGGGACCGTTGCAGCACCAGCCAGCCTGTCTCTCAAACAATGGTTGCAATGTTACCTTTTTAATTAAATTCGCCAATAAACGAGTTATAATCAAATTCTTAAATAATGATTAATGTAGAGAACTGTATTGGAAATTCAAGACCGCCGAGCCACAGTCGGTTTTTATTTCAAAGAAATTTTTGCCGAAAGAATTCGGATTGTTTAAATTGCTCGCTATGATCATCGAATTCACTTTCTCTTTTCAAAAAATCATTCGTTAGCGGAAACATATCTTGTTTGTAAGAGAATCAGTCCAGCCAGATCAACTTTTTCAGAAGATCTTGTTCTCTGCAAGCAAGTACAAATATCTCTTGAACATGGCAATGTTGACTGAAATTGGAGTACTATTTAAGTGACTTGCTAATCGAGCTACACCGATTAGAATTTCCATTTTCTGACCTCCGTACATGGTCAACCTCCTGAGTGCATAAGCTTGGCCTACCTCACCTGTCCCTCAACCCCCGCCGCCTTAAACCCTCACGCCATCTGCCGGTTAGAGACATAGGGGTTGCCAGTTTAAATGGTGGATTTCACGATTCGATTCGAACTATTCTCTTTGGTGGTTGGTCATCAACGTCAAGGTGCTCTGTGTGTTTGGTCGGCGCAAGGAGCAATTAACACACCGACCCCCGAGTCTCCACTCACATTCCGACGAATGCAATTTGAAAAGGGGGTCGTGGGGAGTACCGGGGAGTGCCAGTGACCATCTGGCGGCCCTCGGGGCCACACCCGGCCACACCTGTCCATGGTAGTTGCTCGCTGACTACTTCTGCTGTATCACCGCCACACCATTGACAAAATGGAATATCAATGTCACATGAAATTCAACCCCACACTCAAGTTGTTTGGTTGGTTTGATGTGTCTGAGATATTTGTTAAGGAGGTCCACCAGTGTGTTCACCCTAAAAAAAAAACCCAGGAGGCGATTTGGTTTTACATAATTTGTAGTTAAGGAAAGCGGCCTGTGACGTGATTATCGTCGTGACAATACAATGCCGGGCGTTGTTCAACATTCTGTTTTAATCAGGGATTGAGACAATTAAAATTAAAATATACATCTTTAACCTAACCACCACCACTTTTCTGGAAAAGTCGATCCTCAAGCACAAGAATTGTAGAAAATCAAGAAACAATTGCACGAAATACACGAGTCTGTATGCACCACAATAAATTGGATGATATCTTGTCAACAAGCGCCACCGAAAAAGAAAAAACCAAAAAAAAAAAAGTGAACTATGGGCCCGTCCGGGAATTGAACCCGGGGCCTCTCGCACCCGAAGCGAGAATCATACCGCTAGACCAACGGGCCAAGTTGTTGTGAGGCTGCTTAACAAGCGCTGTTCTACAGGTGGCGCTCCGCGAGCGTCCACGCGGGCCGCAACTGCGTGGGCTCTGCGGTGCTGTCGCAAACCAGAGAAACGAAATATGAAATTTCAACGCGGGCCCAAAAATGTGAAGACCTAATCTTCAGCCTAATTCGCCTTCCCACATATACTATACTTATTTTAACACTTGTGGAAAAATTTAATTCATCAACGCATAACTTTTCTAGTTGTGCCAGAAGTTAAAAATTACAAATTTTCCATTTGCCGTTTTGTAATAATTTTGTGTGCGACACCTGCGCTCGTTGACCACGAATAAAATCTGTACTATCCGTCGCAGTTCGGTTGATTGAAAGCTAGACTCGTGGGTACTGGGTTTGAATTCCTGGAGCGCGCCATCGTTTATTCGATCCCGGGGTACTACTGGGTGAAAATATGTCGCCCTCCTTGATCCTAGAGTAGTGCGGACACTGTCAGAACACCGATAAATGGCGCTGAGTGCCCTGTGTACTGGTTTCACCATAATTTAAAATGATTCTGTGATATTTCAATCGGTATTCACCTGATTGAGAATTAATTGTTCGCAAAATGACCCCGCGTATTCCTCTCGATATCGCGTTTCTTCTTTTCTGAAGCGATCTCAAATTTGTAGGGGTCGTGACCCGATGCCGGGGTTACGGGGCATGCTGCCTTGCCTCACTTGATATTCATGTCGTGCAGCTATCATTACCCCCTCTCCCTCCCCCTTCGACCGGCAGGATTTACTGTTGGCCAGGAATGTGACGCGCGGGAGCCCCGCTTTTTATCCTGGGGCGCACCGAATGTACGAATCAAGTTTCGCGCGAGTGCGTCTTTCCTCCTCCTCCTCCTCCTTCCCTCGATATTGGGTGGTGTGGTGTGGGCAGGGGAGGAGGAACGGGTGATCTTGTGCCATGCAAATCTGGTTGGAATGTGTAATGTACGTTCGGGGCGCCTCTCTGTGGGTCACCCTCTCTGTCCCTCACGATGTATACCCGCGAAGAAAGCGGCTGGTGGAATTTTCTTTTTCGCTGTTGGACCTTCGTCAGATATGTGTCTGTTGCTGGTTCCTTCATGCTCGGGCCCCCAGATTCATATTTGAAAAGCTTGTTGCTCGCATGTTACAATAGTATATATATATATATGATGTGAATGATGATGATGATGATGATGATGATGAATTCACTGAAGTGACGGATCACAACAGGAAGATTCTGTACCTCTCCAGTGCTTAGGCACTTTGTGAGAGGCACATTTTCACCAGTACCCCGGGCCAAAGCCCGCGCCGGGAATCGAACCCGGGACCGCCGAACCACAGTCAGTATTGGACGACAACTGGCTGTTTTTCAATTCGATGTTCTGCAGTCGGCCAATTCAATCCCAAGTCTACAATGTTTACTTTAGAATAGGAAGAAGAACTTCTGGGTTATAAAATAAAAATGGGGGTTGTGTCCGGGACAGACAGACCGGACGAAAAAGACGAACGAGAGTTGGCGATAATTCTTCTGATAATGAAAAAATTAAACTAGAAAACCGTGGGAACTGACGATACATTATTAAAACGATGACGATTCACATCTAACATGTGGATGTGGTAAATTTGTTAGATGTGAATCGTCATCGTCTTCTAAACAATATAAGTATATAAGAGGCAAAGTCGTACTTGAAATATAATAAGATAAAATATTCATAATAAATTCATAATAAAGTTATAATGAAATAGGGGTTGTCTCCGGGACAGCACCGGACGAAAAAAGACGACCTCGCCGACTGGTCGTCTTTTTTCGTCGTCTTTGTTCGTCCGGTGCTGTCCCGGAGACAATCCCTATTTAATTATAAATTTATTATGAATATTTTATTTTATCATCTGTAGCGTCGATTCCCACGGTTTTCTAGTATAATTAATATGTCATACCTGTCGAAGCATGATCGCCAAATTTGTTGTGGCACATTTGCTAAATCGAGGAAAATGTGTAACCATCGATGATTGAACTATTTAAATTTTGAATAAATAGGCGAAATTTGTATTACATGGTATTTTTAGATGATTTTAGTCTGCCGATTGTTTCTTGACCGGAAGTAGCCTAAAAACGATTTTTTAAATAAAGAATGCAAGAAGCCTCGAAAGGCCCACCTACTATGTTTTGTTTTGATGGTTATGTATGTGTGTGTGTGTGTGGAAGGGTTGTTGTTGTTGGTTTAATGGTGCTTCATTTATTACGAGCCGTGACTGATTGTACGGAGCGGTCGAACTACACCAGCGAAAGGAATGGCCATTTTTACGCGCGCGGACGCCATTACGAATTCTTGTGTCCACCGCTTCTCTCGCTCTGCCGACTCTCACCTTCCACCCTCCTCCATCCCAACTCTCCCCCACTCGCCTCTCGATTAAAAAGTGGTTTTCAATGAAGCAAGTTTTTTTTCTTCTCCATCTTTTCTTCGCTTGATCGGCGTGCGGAGAGGCAAATCAGGTGCGTGCGCAGTCAGTGCGCTTTTCGGTGGTGCTGGTGGGGTTTGACAGGGGAAAAGGGGTGGTGGTGGTGGTTGTGGTTGTCAGGATAAATGTGTTTTGGGTAGCTGCTTCTATGCCTTTCAGTTCGTTGATGGTGGTGGTGGTGGCGGATGGGTTGATGGAGATCTCTCTCTCTCTCAGAATCCACCTGCACACCCCGTTTTCAAATACGATCGCGCGCGCGCGCCTCTAGTGCCTATACACACTGCAACGATCACTCTCATTTGCATAAACGAGAACGCGCATTCGGTAGCATCCATCTCTCCATTTCCCCTCCTTTGGAATGCAAACGCGACGACTGCTGGAATGTTGCCTATACACCTAGTTTGACGTCTGAAATGGTCACCTCATGCGTGAATGTGTTTAGATATGGGGTGAAGGAGAGTCGAGATTGCAAATGCGCAGAGAGAGAGAGCAAGTGATGCGTGCTGGGGACAGCAGTGTCCAGCTTCTTGATCGATGTAAATTATGAAACTGGTCCTTTGGATTGTAACGGAGAAAGAAAAGCTATTCAGCCTGTCGTCCGTCTAATAAAAATCCCTGAACCGTTCAAATTGTCCTGATAAAAATTGTACCAATCCAGTTTCTTGTTGCATGAAACGAGCAGTGAACGAAAACAGTTATTCCGCCGTTATTTGGTACAGAGTATATGTAAGTTTAGTGTTTTGATCGGACGATTAGAAAGCTCTTAACGGGAACTGTTACTCTCGTCAATTTCTGCCCGAAAAGACTAACTTACTTGTTTGCGAACTATCTAGTATTATTTGATAGTTCGCCGTTCGTCTATCGTTCGGCGCTCTCACTATCTAACAGTATCTTAAATTTAAGTCGTTCAGCAAAAATGTCATTGTAATTGTTTGTTCACGCATCTATTTGACCGAACTCTGTTGATTTCTGTCCAGGAAACTCATGTATAATCCATTTACTCTGTACTGAGCATCTTTTTTGTCCTTTGCCCATTCGTGCAGGAGGTGATCCTTAAGTGGCTAGCAGCCTACATGGAAAATAACGGCATGGACGTGAACGTTCGCGACGGCTACGGTAATACGTCACTCCACCTGGCGGCCAAACACGGTCACGCGGTGAGCATCAAGGCGCTGGTCAGCCACTGCTGCGACGTGTGTCTGCGCAACGACCTGGGCCACAAGGCCAGCGACTATGCGGCCCTCTACAGTCAGACGGCCTGCTCCGAGTACCTGCTCAGTCTAGAGGCGTGTCTGCTGCTGTCGTCCGACGTGGCCTCGCTGGACACCGAGCTGGGCAGCGCGCGAGTGGAGATGGCCGACATGAAGACCCAGTTCAAGGACGTGTTGGCCTGCTCCAAGAAGCTGGTCAAAGAGCGCGAGGAGTTGTCCCACCACCTGGCCCGCCTGCAAGACGGCATCGTACATCTTAACAGCGTCATCATCACGGAGATCAAGAGCCTGTGTCAAGAGAACAAGCTACTGCGAGAGAAGTTTGCCGATCCCGAGATCCGACATGATACCAATTCGCAGTGAGTCACTATCCCGTTTGCTCCCGTTTTTATAGATTAATTAGAATCTCGTTTTTGTTCTCACTGCAATAATTGACCTCTTTCGACCCATCTAGAATGAATAAAATAGTGCCGAAGCACGCCAAATCGGATGTCGAGTTAATGACCATTTTGCCGAAAAAGCAAAACGTTGAAAGCTGTGTGATCCGACAGTTACAGTAATGGTGGATATTGGAAAATATTTTCTCGTTGACGATCTCCGGATGAGTGTAGCGTTGGTCAACGAGAAAATATTTTCAAATCTCCACCATTACTGTAACTGTCGGATTACACTGGTATATCTATCTAGCTTTCAACGTTTTGCTTTTTCGGCAAAATGGTCATCTAGAATGAGTCTAAAAATACAGCAATTAAATTGTATGACTGTCCAATGATTTATTTTTCAATGGAAATCCATGTGTAATTATATTTAAATTTTAAATAACTTTAAAAATATATATTTTGCGAATTTTATTTATTTTTCTATACTATATTTTAAATCGATGGAATTTCGGTGTAACAGGTGACGTGATTGAGTTAAAAACACCGTTTCTTGCGAGGACGCGGTAACGTAGTCGCCAAACATGGGGACGTTTGAGCGAATAATCGGCCGAATTGGATGTTTAAAACGCGGTGAAAATGTTGGTTCATATGGTAGTGTTTTTAACGTTTGTAGTTACTAATTAAACAAAAATAAAAATACCCGTGTTCGTTATAGCCAAACATTGGACGAGACGATCGCCCTGTGTCACGCCATGCACACCCGTTGGCAGGAGGGTCAGCAGCGCTGGTTATCCACTGGAGCCATTTCGGACATTCAGAAAAAGTTGATTCTGGCGGAGGAGCGATGGAAGCGCGCCCAACTGAACGCCAGGCTCAACTGGGCTGAGAAGGAGCCCAAACAGCACATGAATGTTTTCCGGTAAGTCGCAAATAATTTTTAAATAAATCTAGACATCGTTGTTTTAGATACACCAAGAAAATATGATGATTATGATTAAGTAGACATTTTTATATTTAAAAGTCGTTTCCCACGCAACACACAAATGCTTAACTTCGTTTTTTGCTTCTGTTAAATCAGGGAGCGTCTGTCGCAGGTGCAGTGTCGCTCGAGCGGCATCCGGCTGAGCGACATCCGCAGCATCTCCTCGTCCGAGTCGTCGCTGGCCAGCATGGAAGAGCAGATGACAGAGTACGAGAGCCAGTATGGAGACGACTACGAGGCCACCTTCTTCGCACCGCCACCCATCACCCCCAGGACGACGACAGCGCAGACACTGGCTGCAACCCCTCATCAGCACAATTGTGCCTGCCACACTAACAACAGTGGCTTTCTCGGCACCAACACTATCAACAACCACCACCGGTCGACCCTAGCACCACTTGTTCCAACGCAACTCTCAGTCAACGCTCAGCCAGACTCCAAATCTAAGACGCTCGCTCACAAGGCGGACGCAGCGGTGGCCAAGCCGACGAACAAGTGCACCAAACTAGTCTCCACCAGTGCGCCGGACAAGGATCGAGCCGGCGGCAGGGAAGATCGATGGGCATCGGCCGCCTGCTCCAGCATTTCGCCGGAGGTGTCATTGGTGTCGCTGAGTGGCTGTAAAGTACTGGAGGTGATCGTGAGCAGCGACGATGGTGAGTCGCTGGATGGCGCCGTTCACACCTCTACGCCAAAATCCAAGGTTGATGGTGGCGAGTGCTCATCATCAACCAAGAGGATCGGCGGCAGTAAGCCACGTAAGAGTGGCTCCGGCGGCAGCGAGTGCAAGGTGGAGATGCCCATTAGTGGTCAGCACGACGACGACGATGAGGAGGAGACTGCGAAGGGCGGACGACGGCCAGCAGAAAGAGCCGCACGGTCCTCACACTCATCGGGTGCGACTGGTGGTGGTGGTAGTAGTGGCAAGGTGACCGAACCCGGTGATCTGGACGAGCGTCGTAACAGGGCTAACGAAGCTCGCGAGGAGGAGACGACCGATGTCGGCTGCAACAAACCTAATCTTTATGCTGATGTTGAACTGACTGTGGTGGGTGGCCGGCGCGTTAGTCGTCTGGATGGACAGCTCACCTTCTCTGAGCCTGACCTCATCATCGGCACCAAGGGCATCCGCAACTCCGCCGATGCCGAACCCTCGCCGGACAGCGAGTTAGTGTCGGTCACTCGAGAGGAGTCCAGTCCATCCGTCTCCGGCGCCCGACAAGGTGCCGCTCCGACTGGAGGAGGAAATGTGCGTGATCATGGCGAAGCAGAGGACGGTGTGGACAGTGACGAGTTATCGGCTGCCGAGGATGACCGCTGTGAAGACGATTTGTTCGCCACAAGCGTTGCCGATGATTGTGTGTCGATGGGTCCTAATGAACCACTTTTGGGCAGCAAACGCCGTGGTGGTCGCTTTCTGCAAAAACTCAATTCAATGTGGCCGTCGTCCAGGCGTCGCAGTCACAAAGGGAGCACGGCCACTGCCTCCAGCTCCAGCAAGAAAGTGAAAGAGATAACGCCCGGTGATTTCCGTGACACCTACCACTGCACCCGCACCATGCGCAACGGCGGCGGCGAGGACGGCCAGATGGAGGGGTCCATCGGCGGCGATTGTGCTTCTGGACTGCAGGCCGAGTCAGAGGAGCGTGCAGACAACTGCAGCGCCGAGTTTGTGTCGGCGCCAGTGCCCATGTGCCGATCCTCGGTGGCGGCCGCCATTATCTGTCGATCGTCGTCTGCTGTGGCTACCACCACCAACACCACTACAGGCCAGGAGGAGATGGGCGATGCGCGGAGCAATCCTCCGCCCCCGCCAAAGCCCAGGTCCAAGATGCCAGTAGTCAGCGATGTTTCCGAAAAGCCAGGCAACAAGTTTGGAGGAGGAGGGGGAGGGGCTGAAGTGTCGTTGGTGTCTCGAGCGTCTGTGCACGTTGAACCGGGAGCAGGTGGTGGCGGATCTCTCGATTCGGTTGCGTCCTGCGTCACCGTCCGAGACGTTCCCATTCCACCGTTGCCTGCCACCGTTGATGAGTCTGTTTCCGATGGCAACAAGGAGTTGGTGCCGACTGGTGCAAGTGTGCAGACCTCGCGACAGGAGCTAATGCTGTTCGATCGTGGCGATGAGGAGGAAGAGGATGAGGAAGATGAAGACGATCGATCAGTTGGCGAGAGCAAGGACAGTTGCCGGCCTGAGGCTGATCAGCATTCGGAGCACGGTGCGGTGACAACTGAGGAGGACCCGGCCGCCCGCGTGCACGCCAAGGCCGGCCTACCACCGCAACGTCCCATTTCACGTGGCGCCAAGTCTGACCAGAGCGCGTTCTCCTTATCACGTCCCGAGTCATCCGCCTCGCGCACCGAGAGCTGTACAGGCGGCGGCGGTGGCATTTATCAGCGTCTTTCCCATTTCTCCCTACGCAAGGTGTCCGCCTCAGATCTGCTGGCCGACTCGTTGACTCCCAGCCGCGCCTCACCCGCCCCCAGCGAAGTATCCAAGACGGAGAGCGCCCTGCTGTCACCTCCCAGCGAGACAGCCTCTAAAACGGAGAGCATGCGGCACCTGCGACAGCTGGGTCGAATCGAGGAGACTGGCGTCCAACAGCTGCAGCAGCAGCGAGAAGCCATGCCGCCGGTGGTGGCCGTTTTGGCCATGCGTCGGCTGACAGCTGAAGTGCGCCATGCCTCTGCCGTCATTTCTGACGTGGATGCCGGCTTGGATGGAGGGGGCAAGAAGCAGATGCACCCGGGACTAGTGCCTGCCAGTTCGAGCAAGGGAGATGCGGCGCCGCTCGTCGTTCCCAGACGCAACTCCAAGGAGGACCTGGTGGGGGTTGCCGATCCTCTGCAAACATCTTACCTGCTTTTGGCTGCTGACTGCCCCACTGAGGTGAGTTTCTGGTTCCACGTTTAACCGAAATACTTGAGTAGTACCTTTGTTTTTTCTTGCAAGATTGTTTTACAATCTTCATGTGGTTCATTTCAGACGAAATCCAATATCGCTGCTTCCATCAAGAAAATGAATAAGGACGCCAAACCATGGTAAGCATCAACTGTTCAGGATTTTCTAAATTTATCGGTTAAGTGAGATTCAGTAAATCTGAAGCCGATGAATTAGTGAATGAACGTGTAGTCGTTTTTTCGGGTTAATTTTTTTTAGCTACTTGGTTAATTTATGCAAATAGGCAAATGTTGGTTCATGAATAGTAATTTTAAGTTTCAACAATAAACTTTTTTGGTTTGCGTAATCATGAAATTTAGTATTCAGCAATGGGGAACAACAACGCTGAATGAAAGATGAACAGAGTTCATAGCTCTTATTTTATTCTGTAATATCTCATTTTCGTTTGTAATTGCAGGTACGAGTTGTCCGACGATGAAGAGGGCCTGATGCCTGAAACGTTGAATCGAAATTTGGGAGCCGCCAAGAACACGTCCGAGGACGAGAACGAAGTCTTCTACTGTACGTGACCCGAGGAGGAACATTTTGCGTGTGCTGCTATTTAATCATGTATATGTATTTTTATACGGATTGGCTCATGTCTACACAGAATAATCTCGGTGCCTTTGCCAATCATCGATGTTGTAATTATATGTACATACGAGAGAACATCTGGGTTCACCCTCTACCGGATTTATTCGCGTTCTGTTGGGCGTGTTTTGTAATTTGCCTCGATACAATATCTATTAATATTGGAGAAATATTTCCTTTCACACCTGTATATTGTAATTATATAGCTAAGAATTTTTGTGAATTTTAAATTACGAAGTTCTACAAATGTTATTGAGCATTCAATCTCATTTTGTGAGTGCTGTTAAACAGGGGATATTAATTTAAACGTGCGAATCAATGCTCAACAGAGCGTTGAGCCTTGCAGTCTTCTTATTTCATATACTATCGTTGAGGATCGTTCGCAGAATCTGATTTATCGAAGTGCTCTATCGACTGTTGATTAAGGATGTCAAAAGTGTTTTTCGCCAAAGTGCCTTTTTACTCTTCCCAATTGTATATATCGTAAGAGAGCGTGTCACCACTTCCTGAACCTTTCTGCCCGGTTACTATGCTTCATGTTATTGTAGGGTATTGTGATATATACTCGTATATAATCAGCCAATTTAAAAAATAGCAGTTCTTGAATTTTTTTAACTGCCCAGCCGAAGAATCTTTCTACATACCAATTATGTCAACTTGAACATCTCCGATTAACAAATGCATAATTTCTTTTCTCGACTGTTTACACGCGTATGTTTGGGAGAGGGAGTTGTACTATTTTTCTTATAATATATTACTAAACATTCCTTTATTTCTTGATCTTTTTTATGTTTTTTTTTTAATGTAAATAGAAGACAGTGCGAAATTGTATATCTCAAAAAAAGACAACGACATTCGATCTGCTAGAATTTCTCTGCATTTGTTGAAGACACAACACGAATGATGACCATATATCTGTTATATTTTTATATATGCAAATTTACAATTCTTTTTTACGATATATTTTGTTATTGCCGCAGTAGAACGGAACGGAAGACGTTTCTTGAAACCAGATTAATCAACAGAATCCTGACTGAGTAAATATATGGATCGGTGGTCTTCTGTGCATCGGTCTTAAGCCCGATTTAACGTAAATCGAGAGTGAGTACGTTTAAAAAAGAAAAAAGTATTATTTTAACAATTGTATACACGCAAAGTCCAGCGATGTCTTAAAATGCCACCCGATATTTTTATCCCGTTTTCTCGCTGTTTGTGGGGATACCGTGCTATCCTGTGTGCCTTCCGATAACTACACAGTTCATCTTTGGAATCTGGTTCGACAGAACTCGACAAACATTTGATGAGCCTTCCGTAAAAGCGTACAACGTTGAATGGAATGTTTTAAATATTTTCTTTTTTTTTATTAAACCCCCCAAAAAATAAATATCCCGAAAAATTGTATATATACACGAAGGACAGGCTATATACATGTATATACAGTATATATATTCGAATCGATGCATGTTTGGGTAAATTATATCCGTAGAATCTAAATTGAGGATGTTCCTAGAGTTCTCAGACATACGTAACGTCTTGTATAGGGGGAGGGGGGTTCTAACAAATTTGTGCGTTGTGATTTCTTATATATATTTTTTTGTCTTTGTTCCTCTTGTGTTACTTGATCAGAACTAATTGTACAATGACGGCTTCATTTTTTGGGCTCGTCAATCTACCTCACTTGAACCGCATTAAATATTTTAAATGCACTATTATTGCTTGGAATGAATGATTTTATTTTGTGTCACACTCGAAAGTCGTTCCCAGAAAAATCTTACTAAAATCGGTATCTGTTTTTATAATATTCAATAATTTGTAGAGCCCAAAGCATACTATGTCAACCAAATTTTATTAACTGTTTTTCTGTCCATTTTCCTTGGCGCCAAACCAAACCAAAGAGTTTTAATATATCTAAAGGGCCGCAAGTTGCACTTCATTCTATGATGGTTGCACGGCCCCACTTTGCTATGGCACGTTTGTTCCTGTGACGCTATCGACGCTAGTGTCGCTAGCATCGTCCGACAAAAAGCATTGTCGAGGGGTGAAATTTTGTTGTTGGTTGTGGTCGCGGTTTCTCGCGGTTCGTTTATGTAAAATCGTTTATTGAGAGCAGATTTCGGGTAAGTTTCCGTTTATATTCGAATATACATTCGTATATTTCGTTTTGTTTCGTTCTATGTCGCTCTCCGCATATTGATTTTGGCAAATTCGCTTTCTGCGTTTAGGCCTTGTTCGGAGTCCATTTATACGTCCTCATTCCTCCAACCCAATTTCAAAGTCTTTCGAGATCGGGTCGCGTTTAATAAACAGTTATGACCCATTCTTGGGAACGCTCACAGGAAAACTGAAATGATTCACGCGACCCCATCTCGAACGACTTCGAAGTTGAAAACTGGGGCCCCGAGTATGAAAAATTTCGCCTGTAAACAAACCCTATATCTGTGTCTATTATGTGGTTCTATTCGGCAGATTTTCGAGTGATCGATGAACAACCAGCACCTGAACAAAGTCGTGTTGAAAAACACAACAAAAATGAGTTTGAATGATCGGTGAGACAATTAAAAACACGAAATAATTGTGTCACGGCCCAGGGCACAATGGGCACAGCCCCAAATTTGGCGATGCCATTTTTGAAGCCCGGTGCGTGGGACGATGACGTCACTATAACTAGTCGATGCACTCAATTTCATCGTGACGATGGCGAGAGTCGCATCGACGTCACGCAAACGTTTCTCACGCAGATCGTTTCGATGACGTCACCGATCAGAAATAATGTTCGCAGGTCCTAATCGATGCTATATTGCAGCGATGTAATTGTTTCTATCAGCTCCGCCTGGCGCCTTCCCTGGGCCGAGTGATACCCAATGAATACATGATGACATGGAACCTCAAAGGTCAACCTGATTGAGATGGCTACCAACTTTGTCACTTAAGGGTACACTGAACAAAATGAGGAATAGTTCGTGACGCTGAGAAATATTTTGGGGAATGTGAACTTGTGGGTCATGAAACCCACAGGAAACCTACCTGGGACAAGCAGTAGGCCCACCAAGCAACAGAAAAAGTCAAATTGCTTTGCCAACTCGCTGCTCCCGTAGGGATTACGATGTAAATGAAATGAGGGAATGTACTAGCGATAATAGAATTTTAAACTGAATTTTATTAGTTACTTTGCGGTTGCCCCTAATAAGTTTTCATAGCAGGCTTCGCTAAATGCATTGCAGTGTCACACGCTGTGTTTCGCCTCAGAATCGAAGGTAGTGGGTTCGAGTCCGTGAAAAGGTTCGCCCATTGGACGAAAACTGGTGAGTGTGACTGAAGGCTTTATGGCGGTGACGCTAATTAGCCACCAGCCGAACAGAAAATGCATACCAAAAACAAAACCGCGTCCATTTTTGTTTACCGATATTCCCATCGCCATCAAACTATCAACTTTGTAAATTTTGGAGGCTTACGCCGCGTCATTTATGGCTATATAAAAGGTTGAGTTCAAAAATAGGCAATTCGAGAAGTAATACTGTAGTCTGAATAGGAGAATTTGGAGCAGTTCCGTTTAGCTGTCCCGACATTCGTTGGATATCGTAAGCGGCAGACTAAATGGAGTGCTGTTTTTCTTCGGTTCTTAATTACGGGAAGACCCTGAATTAGACGGGTAATTCTACCGTTCAAACATCCTGTAGCCCTGTGCGTTGTTCTCACCGAGCGATCGTACGTAAGCGGCTCGAGAGGTTTTCTATTTCTCTTCGCAATCGCAATGTCTCAACTTGCTTCAACTTGTCGTTCTCTGGTCCCCGAGGACTGTAAGAAGGGCGATTTTAAGTTGATTAAAAGCGAGTGGTGGAATGGCGATTGTTTGGGAATTATTTTTAGTTTGATCAGTTTATATCAATAGGTTAGTTAGTTGCCCTTTTGCAACAGTGGGTTGGGGGTTAGGGTGCAACCGCTGCTTGAAATTTTGATTTTATTATTTAATTCGGTCAATTGTTTCGCACGAAATGTTGACACGAATCGCATCCAACATTGCCTCAATCGTAATTTTGCCCTCGCCCCCTCCACCCCCATCCATTCCTCATTTTGAAAAGCTTCTCCGCTTACCGTAAGAATGCGGAGAGCAGTGTGGGCGCCATGCGCCAACGAATGCAGCAAGTTCAACAGCAGACGTCCAAGAACTGGCGACTGATCCAGCAAATGGAGAACAGGCCCTCCGTTATTGCAGCTCTCAAGCTGAAAAAGGTTTGTATCGAGCGTCGTGGCGTGTAAGTGATTGCCCCGCTGGCTGCTTCCAAGTTCGTGTCTTATTAACCTAGTGCGAAAGGAGAGCCCCCTTCAAATTTGTGGCAGGAGTCGTGTCACCTCCATTGGAAGGCCCAGGACGTCGCGAAGTTACTAAAATTGTTGAATCACTGTTGATGTCAAATGATTAATTGCCAATTTCATTTTATTATAAACAATTTACGCAAAAATTAAATATAAATTACGCCTAGCCACTGCTGTGGACATGCTATGTAAATTAATTGACTCACTTGATTAAAAATTAGTTTTTTTTTAATTCACTGTGGTGTACAATCATCACTACAGGATTTTCTGTACCCCTATTGGTGCTTAGGCACTATATGAGAGGCACATAGTAGTGCCTAGTTTTTTAATAGGGGCAATATCCCAGTCACCCCCTACCCCTAACCCAGACAACCCCCAAAGCATGGACGAATCCATCAGATGTATGTGGGAGTTTGTGAAAAGTAAATTCCTGATGGATTAAAGCAACTGGGGAAACTTCTAAATTTCGCTTTTTTTCATACTTTATTCAAGTTTTATCGTTGTTTCGGAGTTAGCCTACTAGTTTTCTAAACTTGAATACTAATTTCGAACACTAGTGAACATGCACCCTGTTTGAGTGTTGGCACTGGACTGATATCTTTTTTAAGCAAGAGTTGAGGGAGGGAGGTCACCTGTCAATCGAAATACAGTGTTATTACTTTTCCCCGGTTGCCAAAGAACGATGGTCACCCGGACAGATTTCCTTTTACGCAGCGGAGCCTCAAGCAGCGTCTGGGCGCCACGATGGCATCTTCGGCGCCAGCCGCGCCACGTCAGAGCGTCAAAGCGAGACTCTCGCTCGGCTCCACCAACGGAGCCCCGCGCGTCCACGCCGGAACGCTCCAGCGCTACCGGGGAGGCGGTTACGCCGGGGCCACCACCAGCAGCAGCGGCGGCGGCTTCGTCAGCGGCGGTGGGTCTTACCGCACGAGTAACCGGCGCGGAGCGGGCAGGAGCCGTGGCGGTGGTCGGGTGGGACAGATTGGACGTCCACTCCTGCAGACGTACGGCGGCAGCGCCGCCCGGGGAAGAGGCAGCCAGTGGTCACTGAACGGAGCCGGGGCCGTCGCCGCCACCGCCACGCCACTACAGAACAGGCTGGGCACCGCCCGTGGTGCTCGCTCACTGGCTCTGAGGAGACCCCGACGAGGAAACAGAACTGTTGGCGAAGGTGTGTGTAGCGAAGGTGTCGGTTGGTACCTACCATGCGAAAATGTGGTCCCCTGGTTAGTCAATTGTCTATTGTTGCCGTGATTACCCACACATGGTAATTGAAGGTGTTGTGAAGGGTTATTGAAGAGACATCCGGTGTACTTATTTTTTGTTTTTCCCAGTTATGAAGCACTTTTTTTAAAAATAAATTGTAATTGTTATTTTATTTGAAATGCCAGTTAGGTATTTTATTTGAAATGCCAGTTAGGTATTTTATTTGTTCCTAATACTTTATTTTGTTTGTCGGTTCCTGTACTGTGAAATTCTATAGAAATTCTTTCAATTTTGTGTAATCATTGTCCAACGTTTGTGCGTATCTCTCGATCAGATAATGGCGAGTTTCGGCGGGGACGTGCCAGTTTCCGATCGCCGCAAGCCAGAGGCCGTGGACAAGGAAATAAGTTTCGGTAAGATGATCGAATATGACTGGTGATTAGCAGAAATTTGACATAATTTTTTTTAAAACGCAAATTTAAGATTCAAATTATTTTTCGCTTTAGATTCCAAGTTTGTTTCTTTTTGTGCCAGTATATTAACATTTTTAAACTGCTTACATAATATTTGATAATTTTGTAAGAATTGGAATAGCGATGTCTGCGTTTTTTTTTAATTGCCATTGTCTGTTGCCAACCAAAGTTTTCTTTTTTTTATCGTTTTGCCCTCCCCCTTCCAGCAGTCCGAATCAGAGCCGAGGAGGCATCGGCAACGCGCGGCGGGCGGGCGCTCGCGCGAGGGGACGAGGCAGAGGTCGCGGTCGAGGCGCCCGCGTCCAGCAACCGGCCACGTCTCGTCAGACTCTAGACAACCAGCTGGACGAATATATGTCGAGGACCAAGGGTCATCTGGACATGGAGTTGGATTCCTACATGGCTCAGTCTCAAGCAGAATAACGATGATCAGGGAGCGAGAGAGAGAGAGAGCCACCCACCAGACATTTTTGTACTTGAACCACCAGCTTCCCCCGGCTTCTCGTCATTTTTGCGACAACCATTTGATCTAATTCTTCAGCGACTGCCCCTCAATCGATAGCCCTGAGTCGATATCGTATCGTGTATGCGCGTTTTTTTTTCTTTCGCGAACCTGTTTTCAATGGCAATACTTTGAGCGATAATAGACTTGATAGTTCTGTGTTTCATTGGTCATTTATCTAAGAAAAATCGATATTTATATCTCAGTGCATTGTACAAAAGTAGTTGTTTGAGTCGGTATTTGTAACGAGTTTTTTGCCAATTGCATTTTTCGTTCACATTCATTATCAATTTCTGATCTTTTATTGCAAATGTACATTATTACCGAACATAATAAAATATTATATTGCAAACTTCAATGTTGTCCCCGACCAGAATTGAGAAATGGTGTGAATTCTCATTCATTTTTTAAATTTTTTAAATCAAACATGATGCAATAATACTTTGGAAGAAAACACCATGCACTTTCAATACCCCTACTTATTGCAAAGGCAATTTTTGTAGTGGCACATGTTCATCATGTTCTTCGAGTCCCAGGAGCTCGTCGCCAGCCTTAGAATTTTTTTGAATCACCAACGAGATACACAAATTCCCTTGGTCGGAAATTTGTGCATCTGGTAAGTCGATTCCAATTTATTGATGTGTATCTCGTTTGGAAAATTATTAATCAAATACTGCATAATATAAGTAATATCTTTTTTAATAGAGAAAAAATAACATTTTCATCACTAATATTTCTTTTTTTGAAATTGAACTGCTGAAAGATTGCACTCGTATCCTTTTCTTTAGCACGTCTTTAATCTGATTATTTCGTCAGATGTACGCCGAATGAAGGTAGCATTCTGAAACAGAAATCTATCTTCCCCCAATAAAAGAAATAAATAAAACGACTTTCTTAAGAAAGTTTTAATTTAAAATTCGCTTCCACTAAGTTTCAAACTGAACTGCGCTCTGGTCGCTCATTCTGGCGAATGGTATTTCTAATTTTTTGTCTAATCCATATAACATTTCCTCCCTACTGAATTCTTCCTTCAATAAATCGATCCACACTTTCATTTTTGGAAATAACTTAAACCGACAGAACTGACAGGAAGGGAAGGTTTCAGCATCTTTTATTTCAGCTCTGCTCACGGCTAACACAAGTCTGTGAAGGTGGCCGGCCACCTTCAGCGTCGCTTCCTTCAAATTCAGCGCCACTTTAACTTAGCCAATCCAGCGGTGTTCCTGGCGCCATCTGTTGTCCATTCGTAGCAGTAGCGTCTCCAGATCTCGATACTATTTCAGAAACAAAATGGCGGCGCTCATTACTGGTTTGTGCAACGCGCTGAGAACTTTCGAATATAGATGCGCGACCTATTTGCGATGGACTTTTCAGCCAAACGGCGACGGTAAGAGATACTAGATGACCTCGAGAAGACTATTGTTTCTAGATATTTCGTATAAAGGTACAGGGATGCCGGCATATATTGATGCCATGGTGACACTTGGTAAAAGTACCAAGGAACGGCACCGTGTCTCTGTTTTTTGTCCAATGCTAATATTGTGGAAATTTGATTAAGTTATGTTTCTGGATTTGGTGAATCAGCACTGATCAAGTCCGTTGTCCAGTGCAACAGTAAATTAATTAACTTGTAATAATTTTACATTTTGGACGCACAAACATGTGCCATGCGATTCTTTTTGTGTAAAATTTCGCCTAATTTTAAAGATGCTTAGGCATCATCAGCAGTATAGGTATTTTATTCGCGTTACTTATTTTTCTCATATTTTTTCCACGTTTAGATTCCTTTCCGCACCTTCACTTGGATGTTCTGGATCGTGGAGACGTTGAGCAACTCCCTCGGACAACATCAGCGAGAGATGTACTTGATGACATCATTGGTGATGGATTTCTGTGGGGCGTTCCTAAAGCCCGAAAAACTCTGGAGAGACGGCGAACGAAATGGTTGTCCCTCGGCAAGCAGATACAGCCGAAACGAAATCTGGTGCCCTGTGACGTCTGCGGACACTTTCGTGAAGGGCACACAATTTGCGGTTAGAAATAGGACCTTTTGCTTAAAAATGGGGTTTTACTGAAATAAAACTGAAAAGGTTTTCCAAAATAAATATAAAATAAATGAAAATGAATTTTGTTGTTCATTCTTTTATTGACCAGGAAACTGTTACGAAAAAGTTCAAGCCGAGACAATTGCCATCCAGGAAGCGATCAATGGTTCCTGGAAGTGCGATGCAGTGGACACGGAGGTGGTGGCCGTCTATGACAACGATACCAAGGACGATCAGTTTTGGAAAGGCAAACGAATCGTGGAGATGAAACGAGAGCGGCCACAATGGTTCCACCACAACCTGCAGCAGCGCACCAATCAGGCGGCCAGTGATGCCGCCTCGAACGCTTTGCATCCATCCAAAAGCATTATCACCCAAGTCAAATGAGTCACTCTTGCTTAAATCGTAATTGTACTTATAGCGTTATATATGTAGTCTGAAACTGTAAGGCTGCCATCGACACAGAAAGGCGAGCTACGAAGATTTGTAAAAGGTTGAAGTAAGGATGCAATAAAAAAATTGTAAGTTAGATTTTTATTTTTAGATCTAAAGAATGGACTTTTTTTAAATTCATTAGTGTAATATCACTACAGGATTTTCTGTACCCCTCTTGGTGCTTAGGCACTATGTGTGGGACACATAGACTTATCTTTTTATTGTATTATATATGACACGAAAACTAGTTTTTCGTGATGCCAGAAGTGGCGAAAAGCGAATGCCGTCGCCAAAAACGGCAAAATCTACT